>CAUYQU010044966.1:0-84907 GCA_963574635.1 Cheracebus regulus
TTATAGTAGAATGATTTATAATTCTTTGGATATATACCCAGTAATGGGATTGCTGGGTCAAATGGAATTTCTATTTCTAGGTCCTTGAGGAATCGCCACACTGTCTTCCACAATGGTTGCACTAATTTGCACTCCCACCAACAGTGTAAAAATGTTCCTCTCCAGCATCTGTTGTCTCCCAATTTTTTAAGGATCGCCATTCTAACTGGTGTGAGATGGTATCTCAATGTGGTTTTGATTTGCATTTCTCTAATGATCAGTGATCATGAGCATTTTTTCATATGCTTGTTGGCCTCATCGATGCCTTCTTTTGTAAAATGTCTGTTCTTTTTTATGCTTAATGTTACTTTTTTTTCTGATATGGGGAGTCATGTTTGGGGCATAACTGTATTCATTTGAAGAAAATGGGTATCACTGTGGTGCTTCTCAATAGGCTTCTTTCTCCCTGTCACATTTTTTTTCTGCATGCTGTTAAACTACACCAGATAAATGTCTTATAATGGTCAGCGTCAGCTTTCTTTGATGAACTATGTGTCAAAAAAGCAAAAACTCACAAGCAATTGAAATACTGGAGACACAATTCAGGTTGTGGCCTGAAGGTGCAAAGACACTTGTAACTTCTGTTACTCAATGCAACTTGGAAATAACAAGAAACAACAAAAATGTGTAAAAAATGCAAGAATGCTTTGATGTACTTGGATATTTCAAAGGCTACCCATGTTACCATTTATAACTATTTTACATTTTTAATGCAATCATTTACCACTACAATCTTCATGAATCCTTCTTTCTAGGCTTATTTCCAATGTGTGTATTTTTATTTATGATGTAGTTTTAACATAAAATATGGAGCTGTTTATAAGTCATAATAGATTAAATGGAGCCCATCACCACTCTCTCCTGAAAATCATTATGTTGCAAATCATACTTTTGGAAATGTTTAACATATAAAGACTGTCACCTGAACTGGCATGTTGCTGAAACGCTAAATTTTTATCCTCAGTGTCATTAGCAGAGGTAAGAATAAATAAAGTTTTCTGATGTCTTAGTTTTATGCCTCCAAAGTCTCTGTTCTGTTCCATTGGTCTCTATCTATGTTTTGGTACCAGTACCATGCTGCTTTGTTTACTGTAGCCTTGTAGTAGCATGCCTCCAGTTTTGTTCTTTTTGCTTAGGATTGTCTTGGCTATGTGGGCTCTCTTTTGGTTCCATATGAAGTCTAAGGTAGTTTTTTCCAGTTCTGTGAAGAGAGTCATAGGTAGCTTGATGGGGATAGCGGCTCTTAAAGTTTCTTTACAGATTTGTTTTTTAAGGATTCGTCCTCTGTAACCTAAAGGAAGAGTTTATCCCTTTAGGGAAGCCATAAATACAAAGCTTAAAGTTGCTACTTCTACCCACTTGGTTTCCAGACCCAGGTATTTTATTTATTTGATAGAATATTCTATAATAATCATTAATTTAAGCAGTATAATGCATCATGGAGTGCAATGTCCCAAAGCCATAAATACAAAGCTTAAAGTTGCTACTTCTACCCCCTTGGTTTCCAGACCCAGGTATTTTATTTATTTGATAGAATATTCTATAATAATCATTAATTTAAGCAGTATAATGCATCATGGAGTGCAATGTCCCATCAATGTAGCATGTAATCTCCAAGCTTAGACCTCAGCTGCATCATTAAGAGATAATTCCACCATTCTATTATGCTATCATCTTCCTGAGATGTAGCATGAGATAGGAGCATCGGGTTACATAATCATGTATCTATAGGTAGACTTTCCATTTCATAAAGTGTGTCTCTTGATTCCAAGAGATATTATGGGGAATCCTACATCAGTCAATTGACACTCTTTGAACCTTTTTTCCCCTTTTTTTAGTATCACTGTTCAAGGTCTTGCAGACATAGAAGGAAAATGCATATCCACCTGATTCTTTGTTTATCTGGTCAAGATTAATAGCTGTCCTTCATAGTGAAAGAGTGTAAAGAGTCTGAAAATAATTGTCCATGAAGTGGATGATTGTTCTCATCAAGAAATCAAGGGCTCAAAATCCTCCTCATTTGTTGACAAATCAAACATTAACCCATAGAAGTAGCTTAGCCTTCGTGAATGGGAGTCAATGTTGCTGGGCTCACATGTAGACTCCATCTCTGCCACCATGCCTACTCTGTTGAACAGTCCATTTTGAAGGTATCGATGTGATTGTGGACAGAAGCTGATTAACACCAACTTCCTGAACCTTCTAGAGACACTAGATTATTTACTAACTCTTCTGCAATGAATTTTCTTTAATGAGCATTAACATTTGGTACAAATATTTCTATTCATTATCCATACTCTGAATTGTATTTACACATGCTTTCCTTAATCTTCAGACCCGGCTTCTTCCATACAATTACCTAAACAAGTAGTGAATCTTTATATATATATATATATATATATATATATATATATATATATATATGTGTGTGTGTGTGTGTGTGTGTGTGTGTATTTTGTCCATATATACATACATACATACACACACACACACACACGGATCACATATATACATGGAATATACATATATATATATATATATACAGACTTAAGTAGAGATAATTTAGCTTAGGCAAATTATCTCTTCATAAGATATGGATAACTAGAGGCAGCATATAATACTCTAACTGAAGAGAGGAATTTTTCTCACCACTGTGTTTAAGGGCACCTTGAGAGTGTAGTTGTAGTGTAATAGGAGTTCATGTTCAGTTTGCATACCTATATGAAGCCAATTCATCTGAATCCAGCTTAATTTCTTCCTTTGGCAGCTTGTCAGAAGGAATCCCGTGAGGCAATACATGTGAATTGAATAAAATAAATCTGCACAACTGATATGGTTTGGCACCCAAATCTCATCTTGACTTGTAGTTTCCATAATCCCCATGTGTTGTGGAAGGGACTCAGTGAGAGGTAATCGAATCATGAAGGAGGTCATCTTTATGCCATTCTCATGATAGTGAGTGAGTTACCATGAGATCTGATGGTTTTATAAGAGGCAGTTCCCATGCACCTGTGCTGTCTTGCCTGCTGCCATGTAAAAGGTAACTTTGCTCCTCCTTGCTTCCCATGATTGTGTGGCCTCCCCAGCCACGTGTAACTGTGAGTCAATTGAACCTCTTTCCTTTATAAATTACCCAGTCTTGGGTACGTCTTTATTGGCAGCATGAATATGGACTGATATCATAGTTGTTATAGTATCAACAACTATGATAAGAGACATGGAATCTATTCATTCCATTGACCTGTGCCTTCTAGACCTTCTGAAGTCATTCCCTGTATAAACCATTTCAGTATTAGAGATGAACTACTCATGGGCCTGCCCAACCTGTTCTTTGGCTGAAGCCGACAATATCAGTTCATGGTGGGCAGTTCTGGATGCATGGTTAATTGATGTCCCATAATTAGACAATTTATCTCTACCAAAACCTAGTAGCATGCAAGAAGATGATAGCTGAATGATATGTTAGTGCTGATAGCATGGTCTTGCCTCAGAACACTAGGAATCCGTTCTGTGAATCTTCTACTGAGGTTTGCCAAAGACTCCTCACTGTCTCCTTTTCCAACTCAGATACCTCTAGCTAAATAAATCTGCTAAATTATATGAATCAAGTGGTAAGGATGCTTAAACTACAGCCTTGACTGGCTTCCTAGACTTTCTTGTTCTCAACACCACTCAAAATAATATTCCTTCCTTCATTGTCACATGCAAATGCATTGGAGCTATATTCTAAGCATGGGATGTATGTGTTGCTTCCTATACATAGAGTTCTACCCAAGCACTGTTCCTCTTTCTTAATGGTAGGAGGCAAGATGCAATAACTTATGCTTTACTTTGTACAGATATGCAGTATACCCCAAACCACTGCATCATTAAACTTCACCTATGTACAGGCTTCTGAATCCTCGTAGGTCTTGTCTCACACCTGCTAGATCATGTTTATCTTACTAAGGATCTCAAAGTACTTCCCACAAGTCCATCATAAAATATGATTAACTTGATTTCATCATTATGGACCAGCATGATGTTGTATGAAATGTCCAGATGGTCCAGGGAATTTTGGAATATATTATGACAGAGAACAGGAAAATTAACCTAGATTTGTGGCATGATTATGAATAAATGTGGCTCCATGTGAATGTAAACTACTTATTCACTCTCTACATGTGATGACAAGTACTACATGCATAGGATTAATAGCTGCTTATCACATATACAAGTAAGCATTATACTTCTCTAGTAAAGATATCACATTAGGTACAGTGGTTGCAATGGAGGTTACCACTTGGATAAATTTTAAGTAGCTCATTGTAATTTTTCATGGATACATTAGGAAATTAAATGGGTATATAGTAGAGAATACCACCCCTGCATCCTTTAAAGTTTTTGAGGATTGTAATGGCATTAATTGTTCCACTGTAATGAAAGGTTTCTTCTTTACTATTGTGTCTGGGTGTGATAACTTTAGGGACTTGTTATTGGCTTTTCCTACCACAGTGGTTCTTACTCATAGGTCCATTGATGTAAGAGCTCTGTTGACTGCTGTGTCCATTCTCTTTGTACATTTAGGTACCAAGGAAATGACTATAGTGGGTGTCACGAACCTAGTTAACCCACTGGAAATGGATCCAGGCCAGGTATTCATTGATTTCTTAACCTCACTATACCATTAATCACTGCTTTGAAACTGTGTGTATCATTGCCTGTTGCAACCTGAGATCCAGTTCTCAAAAGAACTCCATATTTTCCTTTCCCCAGTGTAAGATGACCTGAGCGGATGATTACAGGCCACTTTCGAGTGGAAAAAATCAATGCTCTATAAACTTCCTATTATACTGGAGGATGCTTTCCCATAGCGGCACTTTTCAGTGAACGGGTTTCAAATATGATAACTGGTTTGTGAATTTCCATTTATTTCACTAGATAACATATTCCTCGGTGTATATTTTTATCTATCTATTTATCTATGTATCCATCACTTATCTATGTTTTGACTGCCCATATCTTCCCCCTAGTTTGCTATTTCAATTAAGCAATTCCATAGATTCCCAGAAATCAGCCACCCCCAGCCCCACTAGCTACCATTCCAACTTTGCTGCTCATTATTTTCATTTTACTTCTGATGCCTAATTAAATACCACCATGTTGTGCCGGCTATTCTTGGATCCTATCAATCCAAAGCTAATAGGTATTTCTGCCTCATAATACAGCCTCTGATTATTAGTCATTGCCGACATTGCAGAGTCACTATTGAGCTTCTCGGTAATGCTGGTACCCTCTCATGAATACATTCCTTATTGGCTTGGAAAAGAACACAATCAGATGATGGATATTCTTCCTTACAGAGATTACTATTCCAACATCCCAAATTCTTTCAGTCTTATGTTCTCATCCTAGCCACTCTGCCATGACACCTTTGCCTCTCTACGTCATATAACATGGGTTATCAGTTTTTCTATGTTTCTAAGAGCTATACTAACTCGCTCCTTTCCCATTTTCTGGAAGCTCTTGCCAGGAAAATGTCTCCCATAGTGAGGGAGTATGCTCCATTTATCCTGTTTTATATTTTGGATCTTTTGATCAAAGACTTTTATAATTATTCCAAGTCATAGTATGCCTCTTCTTAAAAGTTGCTATGACTTCCATAATGTTCAAACAGCAGAGACATTGAGCAACAGGTGCATACCCTCCCACCTGTAACCATTTCCTCTTCACCACAGGTTATAACCATCACAAACACTACAGCATCCATCCAGGAGTGTTAATTTTCTATCTTCTAGCAGTGATGTGGTCCTAATGGCCTTTTATCCAGTGCATCATCCACTTCTAGAATACCAAAACTTAGGGTTTGCTTTCTAAGACTATTCCCATTTCTCTCATCGTCAATAAAGTTCTTTTTGGTTGTTTAAAATTCTAAGATAACGTGAGAGAACAGAGAAATGAATTAAGGTAGTGTAATTTTTCTTACATCTTTCAGTCTCATACTGCTTTACATTTTAAAACTATTGAGGACCCTAAAAATATTGTTTGTATGGGTTATTTCTAAAAATGTTTACCATATTAAGAAAATAGAAGTGAGAAATAAACATTTATTGATTTAAATGTAACAATAATAAACCCATTATGCATTAATATCATCAATAGTTTTCCTCAATAAACTGTATTTTCTGAAACAAAAGAAATACATGAGAGCTGTGGTGTTATTTTACATTTTGGCAAGTCTCTTAATGTTTGACTTAAGAGAAGCAGCTAGATTTTTATATATGCATCTGTATTCAAACTATTGTGATAGATCAATTGTATTTATATATATTAAAATAAATCCAACCTCACACAGATATGTTTGTAGTACAGGGAAGAGTATCCTAATAACCTTGATGAATGGCAGTTTCTAAAATGTTACTTTTATTATGGATTCTGACAGTGTGGAGACGAGGATAAATTACAAAAGGAAACTGAGAAGAGTGTCACAAGATACTTGATGTGTCACTTCACCAGCCAGAAACTTCTGTGGTGAGTGGCGGCTTTGCCAGGGTTTTACTTGGGACCACTGAGCATGTTTCACCCACTCAGCCTGGCAGGCTGTGCTCGGCTGGTGCTACTGGCCCAGATCCCATGCCTGCCAAGGGCGAGCCAGGCACAGAGTGGCTCTAGGCACAGTGCAGCAGGACAGGCAGATCCAGGCAGTGGTACAGATGCCAGCCCCATGCAAGGCTGCAGCTAGACCAGGTGTACTGCACATGGCTTCTGCTGTGGGCACCCTTGTCTGGATGAGGGGAATACAGTGGTGCCTGGGAACTTGCAGATGCCAGGAACTGCAGAGCCCCAGAAAGGGTATCACAGCCCTGACTTGGGGATCTCCTAGGTTTGGGCTCCCCAAAGGGCCATGGCTCTTCTCTTCTTGTCCACAACAGAGTGAGGGTGTGTGGGGCGGTTATGTTTCAGTCCTGTTTGTGTTACAGCTCTTTCAGTCCCACCATTTGGTGGGTCCCAACTTCTTGTCTTGTGTCCAGGAAGAATGAGCTATGCAGACAACTGGAGGATGAGCAAGGCAGAGAGGAGTTTCATTGAGCGACAGAACTGATCTCACAAGACCCGACGTGGTAGCTCCTTTCTGCAGCTGGTGTTCCTGAGATCTCTGTGAATCTGGCTGAGTCAAGGCTATTTAGTAGGATTTAGAAAGGAGGAAGTGTTTGCTATTTGGTCCATAGGTGTCCATGGGTGGGCCCAGAAAAAGCACCATAAGTTCTCACTCTGGGATGCTGACTCCACCTGAAATGACAACTGGCCCCCATCCTTCAGGCTGTCCCTGGCTTGAAGATGAGGCTTCACTAGTGACCCACCCCTTCCCACTCAGGGGCGTGTCTGCCTCCTGTTGCCACTGATCATGTTGTTCACGGTGCCCAGGCTGTTTGTGCAGAGGGGTGTCTACAAGCCCTTGCTAAGTCGCTCTCAAATCCCCCTCGACCTCCTTCCCATGCTTGTTGGTGCCCAAAGTCTGGAGGATCTGAGGCAGCAGAGGGCTGGTATGTCAGCATCTCCTTGAGCTCCTACACACCTGGCTGGGTCACGACAGTGTCTGGGCTTGGCCTCAACTTTGCTCCAAAATTGGAGCGAGCACCGGGAGCAGGGAGAGACCAAGCAGTGTGAGCACAGATTTCTGAGCCTGTGAGGGTAGAAGGGCTCCCTGGGTTCCGGTGAGCACAGGGATGCTTGAGTCCAGAGCCCCGCTGTGCAGCTGCAGCTGTGACAGGGAGGGCGGCACTCCTGCCCTGCCAACTTGGAAAGAAGCAGGGTTCCCACCTGTTCCTAGTTCCCATGGGCGCTTCAGAGCACACGGCCCTGGCCACACCTCCACTGCAGCTGCCATCTTTGCACTGACTGCTCCAGATGGGCCACCAGTGCCATCAGCAGTATTAGCCAATCTAAGGAAAAGTTAAGAGAACAGTTGTCCAGGAAGGCATGAGAAGAATGTGTATTAGAGGAGAAGGAAAATGCAATAAGGAGGCAATATGAGGATGGATGACTGCCAATTGGATTTAGTCACAGGGAGGTCACTGGTGATCTTGAATGGTATGGTAGGCATGAAGCCCTCATTAGTAGGTTTAACAAATATTTGGTAGAAAAATTTGATATCAAATATAAATAATTTTATGAGGGACTTAATTGAAAGGAGAAAAGAAATTGAGCTTTGGCATTAGCAATAAAGGTTAACAGCAGCCCAGTAAATTTTGTTTAGTTGGTTCATTGTTGTGGCAGTTGTTGATCTACATGAGAATGTTAGCATTATGACTGCTATATGATGGAAAATAAAAAAATATGGTAGGAAAGAAGAAATGTATGTAGGAGAAAATATTTTTAATTTTTCCATTTAATATTTTCTTGAAATGCTTCTCTAAATCAGACTAAGAGGATGCAAATAAAAATGAGACATTGATCATAGGATGATAGACATATAAAATATGGTATAAATCTTATTGGACAAATTCTCCAATTGAAGAAAGCATAATCTGCTGTACGAGCAGGAAGGCTTAAATCTGCTTGTGGGAAGACGTTCTGAAAAGAGGCTGGAATTAAATGATAATCTCTGTTATATAATGATGTAAAGTGATGGCACTATATTCTCCAGAATCACGGGTTCCATAGAAAGATGTTTTGTTTTTTTTTTAATGTAGGCTGCTGTTTATTTTTAAAAGAGAGCACTGTAATAGAATGGAGAAATGTTGTTTTGGTTTGCGGCTTGGGAGGATGGGGCATAAATTAGAAACAGTGATTTTACATGGGATGTTACTAAAGCAATTCCAGTGAGAACTGATGGTACCAGAACTGAATAATGTCAGCTGTTGGAGACCAGGAAGGCTCTTCTATGTCCTACATTTGCTACAATGAATAAAAGGCTCTGTTGAACTGTTGACTTCATCCAGCCTATGACACAAAACAAATATAACATGCATTTGTTTTGTAAACATAGACTTAATGTTACCCTAATTTTAGATTTTATGATTGTTTGACTTGTATTTCTTTAGTCTTCTTTATTAGATCTCTTAATCAATCCTTTACCCTACTTTTCCCTTTAAATCAAATACATCATTTTTTTTATTCTAGGAGGTGGATAAAGCCAAAGTAAATATACCTGAATGAAGCTTCAGAGTATGAAACTATGATTGGGAATGAAGACTATCTCTACATATACTTTATTTTAAGAGCTGGGAAGGTGCACAATTTTTTTTTTTTTTACAATTCGTATTATTTAGAGTCAAAAATGTAAATGTTAAAACACTGTCTTAAAATTTTTATTAGTATCACTTTATTCAACTTACATACATTCCTTGAGCTGGTGAGAATATTACAGTGATATTTACTATCACTGCACAGTTATATTTTGTACAGTTAGCATTTTTTACTATTTATTAACTAAAAATGCCTTTGTTTTCCCAAAATTTATTTCTCTCATTCATCAGTGAGATTAAAAAATATATTGAAGTTTAAAGCCTCCATATGTATTGTCTTCAGAATAAAAGTTTAATAATAAGTTTATCTAAGTATAGAATGTAAATAAGCATGTTTGTTTTTTATGCATCAAAGATTATAAAATATGTTAAAAGATGGTAAGGACCTGTCAGACCACTCTTGTGCCTGTTTTGTAAAACAATTTCTAAAAGACAACATGCTTTTATTCTAGCAACTCTTCAACTTTATTTATAATCTTTATAAATAAAGATTATTTATAAACTTTATTTATAAACCACAGAAATGCAATTACTTTGCAAATATAAGCTTATCTGGAGACATGTAGTCTTAATCGGTATGACTTTACTTAGATGCCTTATGAACTCTTAACTTCTTTGTAATACCGGAATCAAAATTATTAGTTATTGTTGTGTCCTTCACTTGGAATTCTAGGGTAGGCAGTGCCTAAGGCATGGCAGAGTTATAGTGAATAGCAGGAGTTTTGCAGGCCTATGATTCCGCATGTGTTCCTGACTGTTTCTTTGTTTTCAACTACAGAAAATGGGACGGATCTGTTATGTATCCATGCTGATGCTCTCCAGAGATTCTGACAGAGGTGAGAAAATAAATGGTTTGAGGTGGACACATTAAAGTGACTGTCATGTTGGTGAAACTGTTTTATGGTTTCAGCAGAGAACTATCTATAAGCAGTTAATAATTTCATTTTATCTTGAGTTTCCTGTATTATTGAACTAAACATAAAGAGCCTTTGAAACAAAGCTGTGTATAAGGTTTTGACTGTGCCTTTTAAGTGAGTAGAGCTCACTCTGGTAGGTTGGGAATTCGTTAGTAAAATGGGCACTGCAATTGGTTGTGTTTCCATTGAAAAAGAAAACACTGAAATGAAAATTCTGTGAAATATTGATGTCCTATTTTTTTTTCTTGAGAGTTTTTCAAGCAAAGCTGTGAAACAGCATAAATTAAAGCTGATTTCCTTTAAATATTGAATCCCTTGCTTTTAGGGTTTGCTTTCAGACAATTATAAGTTTTCCGGAAATTCTAAACCAAAAGATATTTATTATCAAGTATTAGGAGGATTAAAATCATTGGAAATATATTTAAAAGGTTCTGGCCACAATTCCAGGAATGATTTCTACCTTTCAAATGAAACCACCTCTGCTGTAATCACTGCTCAAATACAGGAAAAAAAATACCACAACAACCGACAGCAAGAAAACACACTAACAATCAGAAAGCAGACATGACATAAGTGCATTATCTCTGTCCTGATTTGTATGAGCACACAAAGGACACCTTATTTCCTTTCTCCTTGTTTTCTTAACCAGTTTGCCATTTATTTGATGTGAATACATCTGATTGATCAGACCTAAATTGTATCCAGAAAATTCACAGCAAGGGCATCTGAGAAGTAGAACTTGCAGATTTTTAACCTCTCCAATACATCAATATACACTAGAAGAAAATTCAAATGGACCTTGACCATCAATACATATTACATGTCTATCCAACCTTTAAGATACTTCTGTGAAGTTTATTGTAAGTGGAAATTCTGTATATGAATGTATATGAGACTCTAGTTTCCACTTAAATTATATGATTAAAGATATGTTCCTATAGAAAGCAGAAAAAAAATCAATATCAAATTGTATACTGTATGAGGCAGTTGCTTCCACTTGCCTTAATTTTCCTAATGGTTTTAATGGAGTCCCAATAAGATGAGTAAGCTACAAGGAGAAAGGGGTCCCAGGTTGGGGAGAACAATTGTTCTGACAGACAGCTAATCACAATTGCCTGACAAGACATCCTGTTCCCAAGTACCTCATTCTGTATACAGCATGACCTTGTTTGCACACCTCATCTGCATGTAGCCGTTCCAGTATGACCCAATATACCTTCCCTCCAGCCCCTGCCTTTTGGCAGACAGCCCTTTTTCTGCTGTGCTGCCTGTTGCAACCTTGCAATTTATCTTTGCACTTTCTCTAATAAATCTGCCTTTTTTTACCTATGACTGTCTTAGTAAATCCCTTTACTGCCTGTGATCATGGCCGCAGCCAGTCACACCTTCAGTGTTTTGGTGGTTCATATGGAGAGTACATTGGGAATGCTTGAGGAGTGCAGGGGGTGCTGGGAGACCTGTCCTTTACTCTCTTCTCTTCCTCTCCTCCAACTCCAGCCTCTCATGGACAGGCTGAGAGGACAGCATCTGAGCCTAGAGACAACTGAAGATCCCTAGCTGGGGCCACTCCCTGGCGGTCCAGAAGGTTCGAGCAGAAAGAGTTACGACAACAGCCACCCAAACAAGTGAGAGTTTGGTGTTTTGCTTTCCCTTCCAGCCCTCCAGAAGACACTATCTAGTGTCCCTCTGGGAATTGGTGGCTACTGGTCAGGGCCACTCTGGTGTAGCCTAAAAACCAGGGAGTGAACAGAGTTGGCTCCCTTGCCCAGAAAAGAGAAAGGCTCCCCTTTCTGGTCAAAAGTTCCCAATCCCTATGTGTGGTGCAATTAACCATAGAAGCTCAACCAGGATGAACCCACACAACTTCTGAGAAACTTAGATACCTCTTTCTCACTCTAAACTCTCTCATGAAGACAACCAGGCATCCTGCTCCAAAGTCTTAAGCCAGGTGATCCCAACCAGCACTGGAACAGTGTGTCTTCCTTTAACTCTTTCCCCTCACACTTGGATGGAGCAGCCTGCATAATTCATACCTGAGCTGAGCTGGGGTTGCTCACCCAGGGTTCATCCAGTGGAAGGCCCTAGCACCTGGAGAACCTTTCTAATAGGTGGGACACCCCTTTGAAAGGTGCATCTTGGAGTCCTTCAGTGGACGTGAGTGGAACCCTTTCCCCTTGGCAGGATGCCCTGATAAAAATGGTGGTTTATGTCCCACCAGACATTTTTTCACTGGTCCTATCATAGGTCAATGCCCCTCCATTCCCTCTGACTTGCTTCTTAGCTGCATTTTAGAGCATTGGGAAAAAACTGACCCTCACACTCTCAAAAAGAAACATCTAATTTCCTCATGTCATACAGCATGGCCACTTTATAAACTTCCATATCAGGAATGCTCCTGGCCTCCAGGAGAGACCCATGCTCCCAAAACTATCTTACGGCTTGGCCTCTTCTTTCATAATTCCTCTGTATGGTCTGAAGTTTCTTCTGTCCAGGCTTTCATGATTCTCTCTCAGGATCCTAACCTGCAAAAGACCTGTGGAATGTGCTTAATTAGATTCTGTGGCCCCACTGACTTTTCTGATATTTTGGACAACCTTTCTTTTACTTTCTGTCATTTTCCCTAACCAGATGAAATCAGTTAAGGCCACACCTTCTGCCCCTAATAAACCACCTTTACATTCAATTATACCTACTTCATCTGATCCTTCTCCCTCCCCTTCCCCACAATATCCCAACCTTGGATGTGGTTTTCCAGTGCCTCACAATCATTAAAGACCCTTCTTTCTTTTACACACTAGATAGGGGCCACGTATGATCCCATTTCCTCTCCTGAAAAAGTTCTGCTGCTCCGAGAAGTGGCAAATGGGATCTAGGCACCATCAGAGTCCATGTTCCCTTCCCATTGTCTAATCTTTCCCAAATAGAAACTAAGCTTGGCTCTTTTGGTTAGGACCCTTCTCCATTCATGAAGGAATTTAGGGGACTTACTGTTTCCTTCAACCTCAGTTGGCAGGAGGACATCTATGTTATTTTTGCCACCTGTTGCACTGATGAAGAAAAATCTTGCATTTGGTCTCTGACTCAAAGATGGGCAGATGAGGTGCATGCCTGAAAACCCCAGAATTCTGATCCTCAGAGAACTTCAGTGCCTGACATTAATCCTAGATTGGGTTATCAAGAGGCGACCATGACAGAGAACATTGTAATCACATGATCACTTACTTGATTGAGGCCATGAAAAAAGCTACGATTAGTTATTCCAAACTAAGAGAAATAATGCAGGTGTCACATGCAAACCTGGTCTATTCCATTGCTGGCTGTCTGAGGCCATGAGAAAATACGTTAACATGAACCGCAAGAACCCAGATGGTCTTGCCATCTTGGCTGTTTATTTCATCAACCACGCATCTGCACATATTAGACACAAACTCCAAAACTTAGATCACAGACCATAAACTCTTTCTCCCTCCATTGCTGGACACAGCCTTCAATGTCTTCAATAATGGAGAGGAGGTCTTGAGACTCAAACATGACAGGAAGGAATGAGAAAGAGATAAGTGGCTGGCCTACAATATGGCCACCACTATAACTAATTCCCAGCCTATATCAAGGGCCTCAGGCCAGCAATTGGGAGGTGGCCTAGAGGGCACCAAGGGATCCCCACTTTGCTGTCTCTGTTACCAGTCAAAGCACATTAGCTGACACTACTGAAACTCTTCCTAGCCATCATCGAGTCCCCAGTGACCACCGCCTGGCCCCTGGCCACACTGCAAACAAGCAGAGCACTGGAAACAGGACTGCCCTCTCTCATGTGGAAAAGTCACCCGCTTACCAGCAACATAAACTGTGGGCCAATATGGGAGAATAGCAAAGGCAAATGCCCTTAACTTTGTTCCTTGACTATGAGGAAATCTATGGGAACAAAAAAGAAAAGGGGATAAATCTCAAGGAGGACCTCTCTGTCTCAGGGATTGACAAGACCCAGAGGCCATCCAGGCTTCTGCGTTTTTCATCACTATGGCTGAACCCTAGACATGGCAGGAAGAAGAACTGAGTTCTTGATCAACAGGAAAGCAGATGTTTCTGCCCTATTAATTTCCTGGATCTTTGTTCTTCAATGTCCCTCACTGGCACAAAAGGTCAGCCAAAACAGAGATGACTTCTCCTTCAGTAAATACCTTTGGGAAAAATGTTTTCACTCATTTTTACCTTGTCTCACCAAGTTGCCCAATCTTGCTACTTAAGAGGGACACGATGACAAAGCTCCAAACCAGCCTTCAAGTGTGTGAGCTTGCTGGCCCATTATTAGCTTTACTAGCACCTGGAACCAAAAGCCCAAAGGTAATAAAACCATTCATTATACAACTAGTTGCTCCAGAGATAGGGAATACTTTGACTCCAGGACTTTCATTTTTCACAGATCCTATAAAAATTCACCTTAAAAATCCCAACTCCTTCCCTAGGAAGCGCCAATACTTTCTAAAGCCTGAAGCTCAAATAAACTTATAGCCCCTAATAGAAAAAATTTTGGCCACGGGATGACTGCATCGTTGTAACTCACATTGTAACGCACCCATCTTGGCAGTCAAAAGTTCTGATGGTACCTGTAGAATGGTACAAGACCTGAAGGCCATCAATGAAGCAGTAGTATCAGTACATCCCATTGTTTCCAATTCTTACATGCTGCTGAAGCATATTTCTTCTGGCGCTTCTTGGTTCAACAGACTAGATCTAAAAGATGCCCTTTTTTGTATTCTAATACACCCTGTCTCTGAATTTGTATTTGTCTTTGAATGGTGAGAGACCCTTCCACTCATGTTTTCCAACAATTTAGCTGGGCACCCCTGCCCCAGAAATTTAGAGATAGCCCAGACCTGCTTGGACAAGCTGTCTCGAAAGATCTGTCCAGCTTTCAATTGTCCCTCTATAGAGCCCTGCTTCAGTATGTTGATGGCCTGTTTATTTGCTGTCCAATCAAAAATGCCTCAGACCTGAATACTAATAAAGCTCTTCAGAGATTGGCCTCCTGAAGTCTCTCCTTCCAGGGCTCAAATCTCCCCTCAGTAGGTTCAATTCTTGGGACTAACATTAACCCTAGGGTCCAAGGGTCTCTCAGACCACCACAAAAATCTTACCTTCTTATCACACAGGCATTCCATTCACTAAACAGCAGTTGCTGTCCTTTCTGGGCATAGTAGGCTTCTATCACACTTGTACATCCTAATTTGAACTTATAGCAAAACTTCTGTATGAAGAACTACAAGGACCAGGGGAGGAACACTTAAGTTAAAATCTTGAACGGACAATGCCCTGAAAACCTTCAAACAAGCACTCACCACCACCCTGGGCCCTGGCCTTGACATATCCCAGAAAGCCTTTTTACTTGTTAGAACATGAGAGAAGGGGTGTCACCCTTGGAGTCCTTACACAGCCACTGGGACCCCCACAATGGCCAATTGCTTATTTATCAAAAACTCTTGACCTGGTGGCATGGAAATGGTCTCTATGTCTTTGAGCATTGGCATCTGTGGGAAAAACATAATTTGGTACTAGTACTAGTTAGAATATCAGGATCATCTGATAGTAGGTAGCTAGTCAGGCATGAGCAGGGCAGGAGAGGGCTCCACCCTCATCTCCCACGAGGAATATCAGGCAACCATGAGGTAATGGTCAGGCACTTAATTACACTGTCTTTCTAAAATAATAATTGATCACCTCTGGTGCCAGGTAAAGGCAATCTCCCAATAAATAAATAGATAAATAAATAAATAAACCAAGCCTATTATAAAACTGGTGATTAGCAGTTTCCCAATAAGATCTCAGGAACTGAGAGAGTGGACTCAAGCATGTATATGAAGAAGCTGAGTTTAACTGCTATATGACCTTCCACTAGGAATGCCATACAGGTAAGGGAAGAATGCTTCAAGTGAGCATGTGTACAACTCCAGTTAACACACTGCACATGTGGCCCTTCCCAAGTGCTGCTACTCATGTGGACAGAAAAGGGAAGAATCAGGGTAGAAGTAACAGAAGACCTGGAAGCATGGCAACATGTAAAATCTCACGTCAAAAGGTCAAACCGTGCACTTGATCTCTCCAGCCACCTGCTTGGCCCTCTTCCAAATGTATTTTACTACTTTTTATTCCTGCTCTAAAACTTTTTAGGAAATTTTTGTTCCTTCTCTAAAACTTGGCTCTTTCTTTCTGCCTTATGTCCTTCAGTCTAATTCTTTCTTCTGAGGAGGCAATAATTGAGTTTGTGGCAGATCCGTACTGAATCACTGTTGCTAACAGTTACATATATTTGAGTTAAGAAAATGTGTTCTCTTTGCTGGCAAAACAGAAGATTTGATTTTATTATTACCTTACACTGGATTAGCTGATTATTACCAAAAAGTTAGTCTTTGAGAAGATAAATACACAAGAGCAGTTATCTAAAATAAAATGAATATATAAAAGTTATAAAAACTAAATGGCATGGAGTAATTTAAGGAAAATTATATCAAAGTAGTATACGCAAAAAAGGAATATTAGATACAACATGTAAGTTCTGTCTACTCAAATGAAAATGGTTGCAAATGAAGTGCTAAGAACAGAAGACAAATTCACTAACAATCAATGTTCTGCCTGTGGCTGATTTTTGTGGTTATTTGGTAATTTAAGTTTCTGAATAGAATGTATGTTCTTAAATTTCAACTAAACATGGAATAAATTTTCTAATGCATAGAGTTCTGCAAAAAGTTCATAGAAAATGACTATTATGAAAAAATGCATAGATTTAGACATTTTGGCACAAAAGTAAACTCATTCTACCTTGTTGTAACATCTCTGAACAGGATATAATTTGAGGAATTATGAAGGTTAAGACATCAGTTTGAAAAGAGTGCTTATCAGAGAAACATGTATTCTGCTAAAATTAAAAAAGAACAATCATCAAATTTATGTTGGAGTTTGGGTGCAAGAATGGTGAAATCATTTCTACATTACAGAATGTTTATGTGGACAACACCATCAAATAAATCAGCAGTTGACCAAAGGAAGTTTCTTATAAGAGATAAGATATGTTAAACTTAACTTTCAAAGTAGCAGACCATGCACATCAATTTTCAAGGAAAAAAAATCTTGTTTGTGACTCAATTGAAGAGAAAAGATGATTACTAGCATAAGCCATATCCAATACCATAGACATCTGAAACAGTTCAGCTTACACAATTCTGACTGAAAAATTAAAGTAGAGCAAACTTTTCTCTTGTTGGGGGCCAAACCATTGCTAACAGATCAGCTGCAAACAATTTCAGAGCTTTCAGTAGAAATTTCAAACAAGTGGGATTGAGATCCTGCAGCATTTGTTAGAAGAATTGTAACAGGAGATGAAACATGGCCTTACCAGTATGATCCTGAAGACAAAGCACACTCAAAGCAACGGCTACTAAGAGGTGGACATTATCAAGTCACAGCAAAAGTGGACCAGTCAAGAGCAAAGGTTATGGTGACTTTTTTTTTTTTGGAATGTTCAAGATATTTTGCTCACTGACTTTGTGGATGGCTAAAGAACAGTAATATCTGTTTATTATGAGAGTGTTTTGAGAAAGTTAGCCAAGCTTTAGCAGAAAAAAATGCCCAGGAAAGTTTCCCCAGAGAGCCTTTCTCCACCATGGCAATGTTCCTGCTCATTTGTCTCATCAAGCAAGGGCTATTTTATGAGAATTTCTATGGAAAATCATCAGGTATTCACCCTACAGTATAAATTTAGCTTTTTTTCTGACTTGTTTTCTTTCCCCAGCTTGAAAAATCTATAAAGGGCACCAGTGTTTTTTCAGTTAATAATTTAAAAATAACTGCATTGATGTGGTTAAATTTGCAGGACCCTCAGTTCTTCAGGGATGAAGCAAATGGCTGGTATCACTGCTTATAAAAAGGTCTTGAACTCGATAGACAATTTTATGTTAAGAAATAACACCACAAAGATATTCCTCAAGAAGAGCAACCCCAAGGCACATAATCGTCAGATTCATCAGAAAACCTTTTTATGTTTAGAAACACTGTCTACTGCCTGAAACACTGAAAAACAGAGTAAAATTAAGTACAATTAAAATTATAGATTCTTTAGCTTCTACTAAGCTGGTTTTAATGAGTTATGACCTTGTGAGTGAATGTAGGGGTCTGGGGAGGAGAGATAAGGGAGGGAAGAAAATGAGGACTGAGATAAAAAGCAGAAAAAAAATGGTCAGCAAGTTTCCTGGCTCTGCAGCAGGGTTCCTTGCCAGCCTTGGCTCCTAGGAGGGAAGACTTGTGACTTACCACAGACCAGATTCCTGATGACTTCAAAGAGAGATGTTCACAAGGAAAAGATGCCAGCATTCAGGAGTGATGAGAGTCTGGTCAAATAATTGTCAGGAACCCTTAAAATGCAGGATACTCATCTTGAGATGATTTTAAACAGTAATAAATGTAGGCAGCAATAACCCTAATGAAGTATGGGAAAAAAGAATGTGAGAGTCTCAAACTGAGGCTGTTCTCTCTCTCTCTCTTTTAATTGTTAATGACGACATTATTTTTTCTTAGCAAGTCTATACACCCTGAGAGATGGGGGGAGAACAGCATAGATGCAATGGTTTTGATCCCTTTATCAAAAACCAAACAAAATCCAAACCTAATTTAATCAGAAAATGTTAAATGTTTTTGACTGTATAATTTGCTAGCCATCTGTTTAGTCCTGACTCTATAGTCAAATGCCAGGAGGATCCAGAGAGCAACAGCAAAGGTCACTTCCAGTGTCTGTGTCCTCACCACACACCTCCTCACACATGTGTGAGGCACCTACAAAGGCTTTGGGGTAGACCCTGGTAAAATGGAACAGTGGAAGATATAGTTCTTACATTCAAAGAACTTCCAAGCTATTTTTTTTTTTTTTGAGGCGGAGTTTCACTCTTGTTGCCCAGGCTGGAGTGCAATGGCACAATCTCGGCTTGCTCACTGCAACCTCTGCCTCCCGGGTTCAAGCGATTCTCCTGCCTCAGCCTCCCCAGTAGCTGGGACTACAGGTATGCGCCACCATACCTGGCTAATTTTGTATTTTTAGTAGAGACAAGGTTTCACTGTGTTGGTCAGGCTGGTCTTGAACTCCTGACCTCAGGTGATCTGTCTGCCTCAGCTTCCCAAAGTGGTGGGATTACAGGCATGAACCACCATGCCCAGCCCTTCAAAGCTATTTATGGGGCTTGACAGATGCAGAAAAAGGCAAAGCTAATTTGCAAAGTCTGTAGTTTCAGAAGATGGCCAGATGAGCCAAAAGATAAAGTAGACTTCTTTCCACTTGAAATTTTATTTCATTTATTAATTTTTAAGTTTTGTTCACGGCTTCTATTTTTTCCCACCCTTCTGGTCTGGATACAAATTAAATAGTTCAGTTTTAGGCATGATAAGAATTTAAAGTGGTGAGTGGAACATGAGCAGGAATTAAACATAATGTACTTTAGGTGTAAAACTAAGTAAGTCAGGGCATGAAGTATAGATTTGAAGGGCAGCTGAGAAGAGGTGATGGTTGACACTTCAGGCCATCTTTGAAGCCAGGGGATCTGAGGACTAAGGAGAGCACTTTAGGAAGCATCAGGACACTGAGCATAACCACAGTGAAGGTGGCAGAGAAGCAACAGCCAGGGATAAACGAGAGCCATAACTACGGTCTCTGGTGAGCCAAAAGAGAGACACATTTCACAGGCAAAGAGAGGCCAGGCCTGATGCTTATAATTACTCTAATTTGTCATCCCCAGTAATCTGTAGAGTCTAGGAAGGCAAGGAATGTTCTTATCCTGCCTACTGCTATTCCCTGAGGCCTAACACAATCCATGGTACAAAGCAGGTACTCATAAGTATTCGTTTAGTTAAGGAAAATTGTTGGGATCTTAGACTTAAGCTCAAAGCCTCCATTCAAAGAAAGTGGCAAATATGTCCCCCTCTGGAGCAAGCTGCATTATGATTAGGAAAGAGATTCATGCCATATAAAGTCAAGTATGGTTACAAGGCAATGATAAGAAAGAATGGGAGAGTTCAATTCTGAATGAATCTGGATTTATCTGCTGTGTAAGTTAAAAAGAGAGAGATAATTTCCCCAGATTCCAAATGCCAAATCAGTTTGACTCCGTTCTCAAAAGTGCTGAGAAAGTTCTAAATTTGGAAAGGTCACAAAGGGATAAAGTGAGTCAGAGGAGGCTTTGGTTTTGCCTTATATGAAAAGTGAGATTTGGACTGTGGAGGAAGAGGTCCTTCCAGAGGAGACCTTTGGATGACAGAGTAGGAACAGGGCCCAGGGAGGCCGGCTGCAAGAAAGTCAGCGCAAGCAAAGGGCAGACCCTGCACCATCCAAGAGAGAGCGGGGTCAGTCCACAGGGTGTTCAGTTTGGAGCCTCCAGACCTGTATACTAAGCCAAGCTCTACCACATACTAGCTGTGTGCAAATTACTTAAACTCACCCAACCCATGTTTCTTATAAATAAAATGAGGATAATATTAGATGTTAAGATCATATGAGGATCAAATGAGACATTGTGTGCATAAAGCACTTTTCTAGTGCAGTTAAACCCTTAATAAATATTAGCCACTTATTAACCATCGGGTTATGAGAGAAATGGTTTTTTTTGTTTGGAAGGGATTAGCCATTGCTTCATTTTTCATCTTGTGATTGATACATTTTAGCTGTATTCACACCAGAAAAAGTTGATAGTAAATTTCATTTTGGGTGAGGTCTAGACTAGTCTCCATGGAAAGGAAAGCAAATTGAAGAGGTGTGATCCTAGGACAGGGGAAGAACCAAAGTCAAGAGAGGGACATTTCCCAATTCAGTCCAATGGCTGCTTTGTTAATAGTGCTACAGGCAGTGGGGTGGGCAGAGTGGGAGACACTTCATGTCTCAGGAAGGGAACACCGGGGAGTGGAAGAGGCTGGATGGGGGAAACGGTGGGTAAAAGGATGGGCAAAGTAATTTAGGCCCAGTCCCAGATACCACGTGTTTCAGTCTGTGCCCGGGTGTGTGTAAAAGTTTCAGATGGGCTTTCTATGAAAAACAGCATGAGGCAAACCATCCCATTCACCCAAAAGACATGAATTATCATGATACTGTGCAAAGAGCCCAGGCTTTAGAGTCAGGCAAATCTTTATACCTTTACGTGACACATGAACTTGATCAAGTTACCTCTTTATGTGAATCAGGAAAGTTATTCTTTCCCCATAGGTGTGGGTATGATAATTAAATGAGTTAATATATATATAAAGGTCTAACACAGAGTGAGTTCTTGATTAACTGGTATATGTGGATCCAAGAAGGCAGTAGGTTGTTAAATGTAAGAAGCAATTGCTTTAGTTTAGATCCCAGCTCTATAACTTACTGGTTGTGGGACCACTGCAAGATCCTCAAGTGCTTGGGCCCTGGTTGTTCCACCTATGTAGTACACTCAATACAAAGACCTATATCCCAAGATTTTATGAGCATTGAATGAAATCACATTTATAAAACCCACTGAATGGTACCCTGGCTCATATTAAGTGATCTAAATGGAGAGGTATTACCATTAAGAAGCAATTAAAACCTGCATGTGTATGAAGTTAACAGCTCATCACATAAAAGACAATGGATTATTTGATGAGAGATCTCACCGAGCTTAAATGTTTTTGGAAAAGAGGAAAGTAAGACATAAAAGGCAGAATATGTGGGACAGAACTGTAAGATACATGTCCCCACGGCAGAAATAAAAAAAGGCAGAGATTCACTGAGGGGGGAATTCATGGACATTTATGGTCACATTATTCTGATTGGCTGAGGGAATCAGCAGGCTTCTAGCCAGGTTTCTTGCTGTTCACAGCAATAAAAACTCAGTGTCTTTGAAAATGAAGTAAGTTTTTTTCTTTTTCTTGAGAGAAAATTGTTTTTATGTAGTCAAGTCAGACTTGTTTCTGCTAAGTAAAAATTCATCCTAAGTAGTATAATATTAAGCTAAATGGAAACTGGATACAAATATATTTATAGTG
This sequence comes from Cheracebus regulus, assembly GCA_963574635.1. NCBI lineage: Eukaryota > Metazoa > Chordata > Mammalia > Primates > Pitheciidae > Cheracebus > Cheracebus regulus. The sequence goes on from CAUYQU010044966.1 coordinate 22,208, forward strand.
AGTTACTGAATTTGTTGATTTCCCTACATTTCCCATCTACTACCACTGAAGAAGTGCTCTAATAATAAGACAGCTGGCCAAAGTGGTACAAGTGGAGTTAGTTCGTCCTTATCTGTTTGAGGTAAACCACTGAACTGATGGGTAGTTTCCCTGAGTAGACCAGACTCTTGCTACTTCATGTGTCCTTTCCAGAAGGTGGCATCAATATCACATGGGAGCTGGTAAGAAATTCATAACCTCACACTTCTTAGATCTACTGAATCAGAATCTTAATAATACTGACAGGTAATTTATATCCATATTGAGGTTTCAAATGCACTGAGTTAGAGTGTGGCGTTATGGCCACACTATCTTAATTAGATTATCTTTATTTCAATCCAATTTGCATGGCTATGTGAGCTATGATTCTTAGATAGAGGAATGGATATAAAAAGCAAAAATTCTTAGTTAACACTCAGTGCAAGGAAGAGTTCCCTTAGCTCACTGTGTTATGATCTTAGTCAATATGACCTGGAATTTAAGCAAATAATATAACAAGAGTATATTGCTAATCATCAGGAAACCATGTGTTCAACAGAACTACAAAACAAGAAGGCTTTGTACTTCCTTGGGGAGTTTACATCTTGATCATAGGCCACTGAGGGAATTGTTTCAAGTGGAAATGGATTCAGCATAGGCTTTGGAAGTTCTCCTCTGTTACCTTGTAATTATGTGACTTTGAGCAAGTTATTCCAAGTTTCTTTTCTGTAAAATAGGATGGTAACAGGATCTACTTTATGGGGAGTTGTAAGGTTCAAGTAAGTTAACAGGTATGCAAAAAAAAAAAAAAAAGACACAGACGCACAAATGTTCTGGGCATTATATAAGCATTATATATTACTGCTATCTTTTATTTATTTATTTTGAGAGAGCCTCGCTCTGTTGCCCAGGCTGGAGTGCAGTGGTGCAATCTCGGCTCACTGCAACCTCTATCTTCCGGGTTCAAGTGGTTCTCCCACCTCAGCCTTCTGAGTAGCTGGGATTACAGGTGCCTGCGACCATGCCCAGCAAATTTTTGTATTTTTAGTAGAGATGGGGTTTCACCATAATAGTCAGGCTGGTCTCAACCTCCAAACCTCATGATCTGCCCATCTTGGCTTCCCAAAGTGCTGAGATTACAGGTGTGAACCACCATGCCTGGCCTCTTATTTTTGTTTATTTTTAAATGTCTGTCTTTTTAAACCATTTCTCTCAACATATTTGTGTGATTTAAATAAAACGAAGTTTGAAGAAATTTCAGAAAGAACTTTGATAAACCCATTGAATGACTAGGAAATTCTAAGGAGATTTCAAAGCCAGGTGGAGGAATGCCTGCTTAGTGACTTTCCTCAGAGCAAAGGCTGATAAAGATATCAATTTCTCCCTCAGTTTACTGTGATCATAAGAGTCAGGCTGCCTAGTTATCCTAGTTGACTGGATGAAAAACTCTTTAGATACAAGTTTGTGTAGGGTTTGTGGGGAGGTTTCAGACAGTAAAATGCCTCTTCCTACCTTGAGTGAGGGGAGGGTTACTATTAATCATTTTCACAGAGCTATTCCAGTTCTGTTTACAAGTAGTGTTCTTTGTATAGTGGATGTTGAGCAAACACTTGTCAAACTATAGGAAATTATAACATCGGAGGATTTATGACCACTGCAAAGTGTTCTGACATGTAATAAATTGCCTTGGGAAATACGAGGACCCAGTACTGGAAGGAGTCAAGCTAAGGCTGGCATAGTCTCCTAGGACTGTTGTAGTGAAGTGTCCAATTTAAAGTGGAAGGTGTTAATCTCGTGGTCCCAGAGGTCTCTCCCACCCCATCTTTCTGCCTCTATAGGTCAGAATCTATCAAGAGTGAGTAGGAATGGATTATACCTCACATCCATGAAGGTTCTCAAATGATAGTAGCACACTAGTGTCATAAGTCAAATGGCAAATGATGCTAGCACCAAACGTGATTCTGCATTTAAGTTCTAAGTATTAAATGCATCCATTTGCTATATGAAAACACAGTGTTTGCAAACCGGTTTGATATGGTTTTTGTTTTGCTTTAATACACAAAGGGAACTTCAAAAGTCTGATGTGGTTCATGCTGTCTGAGCCAGGCCTCTCTTGACTTCTTGTGTTTACTTATTCATGAAACCACTGGGCCTGTCTAAGTGGCCAAGTCATATAGGAAGAGACAGAGTGAGAGGGAGAACAAGAGCAAGAGCTGGAGCACGAGTGAGAGAAAGAGAGACATCGTCTCACCTTCAGACCTGATCAGAGCCAATAATGGGAGACCATGGGAGGGGAGAGCCTGATCCAGTGATTTCTTTATAGTTATTTTCTGGAAAGTTTAAAAAACGTGGTATTCTTCATGAAGAAGCCAAGATGTGAGGCTGCAGGCAATGCTTATGCTCTCTAACCTAGTGAGGAGGAAAGCAGCATAGGTAAATAAGAGGGCATTGAGTTGGTAATACAGGCAAGTCCTATATCAATTGTCACCTATAAAAGGTGTTGGTGATGGTCTTTAGGGGGCCATTGGTAAACTGCTACAACAAAATAAGAAAATAAATAAAATAACAAAATCTAAGTTTATCTCCCAGAATCTGTCTGGGCAAATCACTATTCTTGAAAAGATTTGTTTACCAGGTGAGAAAATTGAGGCTGAGGGAGGGTAAATATTATACACCGCTTTTCACAGCTAGGGAAGTAACCGAACTAGGATTTAAATCTAGGGGCTCTATCCTTACAGGACAAGTTGCTAATTTGGGGGTGTTCTCAGGGAGAGGAAAATGTCTATATGATCATATGCACAGATTATACAAATCAAAACTCTTTCTCCTCATTCTCCTTTCTCAGGTAAACTAGCTATTAATACCACTATTGTATTAGTCGACTAAGGTTGCCTTCTGCAGAAAACCATCTACCTCTCCTTTCTACCCAAGTGCTCTGGGCTCTAAATTGGTCTTTGGCTCCCCTGCCCTTTCTCCTCCAACATCCCATTCCACATTCTTTCTCTCTCTCTGCAGGACTCCCTGTAGTCCTCCTTGCCCATCCACCATCTCCCTCAAGCTGTCCCTCAGCCTTTTGTAACAGGGAAAGGCTGGTGCCCTGGTGAAGAGTCCCCCATCCTCGTCCCAATCCCCTGGCATGAGATAGGCTTGGGAGACAATGACTGCCCCTCCCTCATGCTGTTCTGACTTCTCTTGTTCCTTCCAGTCACCTCCCTTCCAGTCCCATGGGGAGGCCCTGAGGCCCACACTAGCTAGTCCTTCCTATGGAGGTTGTTTGGGGGCAGGGAAGAAGTCTAAAGTAGAGAGAAGGCATTGCCATGCCTTCAGCCAACCTTTCCAGAAGTAGAATGCCCTTGCCACTAGTAGTTTGGGAAACAATTTTTATTGGCATGCAGGCAAATACTTTGTTTCAATAGTGGCATATTTATTTTTATGGATAGCTTCTATTTTTGGCAAGGAATGCTGATTTTCCATTTATGGTTATAATGTAATGTTTTGTTTTAAAAACAAAATGACTTAGGGAACAAAATAAGTTGATTTAAAAATATGTATTAGTTAAATATATATTTAGTATATACAAGTAGACTACAGAAATGGCAAAAGGTAGACTGAGGTTGAAGAAACAACACCTTAAGCTAAGCCCACTCAGGACTAAGTCTTATCTGCCCCAAATCAACACCTCTTGAAAAGTGGTCCCTATCTTTCCTGGTGTCAGTTCTGAACACCCAGAGGTAGGCATGCTTCTCATGTTTAGTTTCACAGAATATCTGTGTTTTCAGGGCACTACCCTGTGCCAAAATGTCAGGGGAGGGGTACTCAACTGGATTAAGAAGCCAGGGCCCACAGAACTGCTGTTTTCACCCTACTAACCCAATTGTTCTCTGCTTCTTAGTTGCCACAGTCTAAACATTCTTTAATGCATTGTCTTTTTCAGCCATTGCTCAAGAGGTAGGTTAGTATTCCAGTTTTTACAGTGGGAAAAATTGGGAGACTTAATAATTTGCTCCATATCTTGGTGGCCAAGCTTTCCAGCTCTGGTTAGGCTTCAGGACACTTTTCCCAGAGCTGTGCTGCCCCAGCCTTCGGGAATGTGAGCATGGAAGTAGTGCAGGAAGGAAGTGGTACAGGAAGGAAGTAGTGCAGGAAGTAAGACACACAGGAAGTAAGTAGTGCAGGAAGGAATAAGTACAGGAAATAGTACAGGAAGGAAGTAGTGCAGGAAAAGTGGTTGTAAGCCATTTAACTTGCTTTTTTTCCCATCTGAACTGTGACTCCAAATTACCAATTTGTCTTGTAAAAACACTCCATTTAGGAAAAGCAATGTAAAAGTAAAAATTAGTATTTATTGTGTGTACTAGGTGCTTTGCATACATCATTTCTTTAATTCTGTATGAAATATGTTCTCTGGGAGGCGAAAATGTCTATATGATTAGATTAACAGATTACCTATCCAAATCTAAGATCTCCCTCCTCTCTCTGCCTTTCCCAAGAACCCATACATATTTCTATTAATTGGTAGAAACAATTATTAATAGATTTTGTCACTTGGCCACTGTGGGCTCTGACGCCCTCTAGTGACAGAAAAATTGTTTGGTAGAAGAAGTAATGTCCCTAGATAGCAGTCTACAGAATTGTTTAGGCAATTATCCTTACTTGAACTTGAAACTAGAATAGCTAATTTGTAACAATTCACTTTTGTAACAAAAAAATTATTATACTGATCAAAGTTCTGATAATTTATCAGTTAAGATTTTTTCAGTTATGAGAATCTGGCTTAAGTAAACACTGAGAATTTGTAGAGTTGGGTAACTGTGGGTGGTCCAGGGTTCAACTAAATGCATCCAGAACTTGGATGGCTCTATCTTTCAGCATGATTTCCTCTCAGTGTGGCTTCCTCTTAAAATGAGTTGACTGCTTTCAGCTCTGGCAGGGCCACAAGCTCCCTTCACAACCAACCACATCAGTTTCACATCTCACATATTTCTACTTTAAATCCAATGGAAAAGAAAGGTTTTTTTGTCCGAGTTTTTCCAGTAAAGTTCCCAAGATCTACTCCAACTGAATGTGATGTGCTGATAGGCTTAAGCCAAGTCACACTTCCGACCCACTACCTTCTTCCACCTACATCTATACCCAAGCCTTGGGATTGCTAACAATGCCACTGTGATGGTTAATTTTATTATCAAATTAGCTAGCCCATGGTATTCAGCCATTTAGTCAAACACTGTCTTAGATGTTTCTGTAAAGCTATATTTTGGATGGGATTAACATTTAAATCATTACACTTTGAGTAAAACATTTGCCTTCTATAATGTTAATGGGCCTTATCCAATTAGTTGAAGGCCAAAAATAAATAAATAAATAAATAAATAAAATAAAAAGACTGACTTCCCCGGTAAGAGTGCGAATTATGCCAGCAGACTGCCTTTGGATTTGAACTGTAACTCTTTCATGGATCTCCAGCCTGTTGGCCAATGCTAAAGTTTTGGACTTGCCAGCCTCTACGATCACATGAGTCAATGCCTATCTATCTATCTATATCTTTCTATCTATATCTATCTATCTATACCTATCTATCTATCTTCTATCTTTCTATTCATTTTCTTGTTTCTGTTCTTCTGGAGAACTCTAAGAAAACCACTCACATCAAATAGTTAAGAAGAGGGGAAAGGGACAGTTTTTCTAAAGGCAACATGGAAATACTATTAGCAGGAGGAAGGAGAAACGTAGGATAAACAATCCGGGATATCCACTATAGTTGGGAGTTATTAAAATCAACTTATTCCTGTTTAGTAAAAGCAATTTGGTTGACAACAATTTTTTAAACATTAGGTCCAAAGGAGAAAGGAAAAAAAGTCTTAATGGTAACAAGATGTAAACGATTTTGTTTGTTTTGTTTTTTAACCCTCCCAGTTTTTTACATAGTCAGATATTTAAATGTTATTCAGAATATTCAGAGACCAGGGTATCTTTTGAGTCAAAGAAATGAGCTTTAACTTACATGGTATGGTTTGAATAAGGATGGTTGTCTAAAATATCTCTAACATCTGATACAGTGCCTCAAATTCATTATTAAAATTTTATTTCTTTGCCCTTGAAGGCCTGAGGTCTCTCAGAAATATGCTGGTAAAATAAAAATAACCTTTAGAGATGCCCAAATTGTTTTCCCCAGCACACCAGCATTCATTAGGTGTTCATTCAATAGATTCTTCAAAGAATTCCATAGACAACGAAGTTTGGGGAACAGTATAAATCATTACAACCCCTCCTTTGATGTTAGCATATTAAAGGCCCTGAGAAGTTTTGAGTTAGGAAACTTTTCAAATTAAATTAACTCAGAATTTTCTAAGATTATTTGACAATGGAATATATCTTTCCCCACAAAGCACCGATTTCTATCTCAGTGAACTTGAGGATAATTAGATGTACATGGGTGGGGGTAGGGGAAATGGGCATGGCATAGAAAGAGCAGGGCCTTGGGAGCAAGAATATCTGAGTTTAATTCCTGAATCTGCTATTTATTAACTAACCAACTTTGCCAGTTTTGCTTAAGCTTTTTTGGTTACATTTTTTTTTACTGGTAAAGTAAATTTAATAATCAATCACCTCACGGGGCTATAATGATAAGTATTAAGTAAGGAAGATCAGTATGTGCGAGTTGCTGGCTTATAATTCACACTCAAGAGATAATGATTTTGTCAATTGTCGTTTCTCCTTTTTTTCTCTCTTCCTTTCTTCCATTCCTTCTTCCTTTACCTCTCCTTTCCTTCCATCCCACCTCTTTTCCTTCCTTTTTTAAATAATTTTTTAAATTTAAATGATCTTTTTATTTTGGAATAGTTTTAGGATTTCAGAAAAGTTGCAAAGATAATACAGAGAATGCCCATATACCATCCTCCCTATCCCACTTCTTTTTGTGTCTATTAGATGCTCAGAGTGTGTGCACAAGGCTGGCATACCCAGGGTCCTCCTCATGCCACTAACAGTCTGCTGAAAGGTGGGACAGAGACAAGCCAATCAACACCTACAAGACCAGAAGTAAATGCAGTGGCAAATGATGCAAAATGCAGGGTGATGGAAAGCACTCAGGAAGGTAACCTAGCCTAGATCTGAGGGCCTGAACAGGCTCCAGAAGAAAATATCAACTAATAGGAAGCCTGAAGGATGAACAGCAGGCCAAGCAGCAAAGGGTTATGAATGTGTTATTAATGGGTTGAATCTAACTGGGAAGGGAGGGAGGCAGCAGAGTGAGGTGCAGAGCTTGCTGGAGGAGGCCAAAGGAATACCGAAACCTTCTGTGTGTCGTCTGGAACTGCTTCCAAATTCAGCTTCAGTAATGATGTCATTATCCAAACATACCTTCTGTAACATTCATGCAAAACTACCTAAGAGCTATCTACTTTTCCAAAACAATGGTGACTTTGAACAGTGTTCACCAGAGCACTAACTAATTACAAGTTTTTTTTTTTTTTTTTTTTTAAGAAAATTGGCCAGGAAATAATGAGTAATGAAGGACAGGAAGTAATTGTGACTGTTTAATATAGCTGGGGCTGTGCGATTTGCCTTAAGTTGTTAGCTTTTCCTCTTGAGAAATAAAGACTAAGGGGCCCTCCCTTTTCAAAACCCTATGGTGCAATATCTGTACTTTTTCATATGGTTAATTGTCCATCCATACACTATTCAGGAACATCCATGAGCCTCTCATGTTGCAGCCACAACGTGGACAGCCCAGTCAAATGCCCTGTAAGTCTTCCTCTGTTTGACTCCAGAAATTAGCCAAGGCTCCTGCACCCAGGCAGGACCTGTGCGCTCTGAGCTTCATTCTCCTTCAAGACCTCCCCAACCTTCCCAGGTTGAACTATAGCGGAAGCCTTTATTCTCAGCAAACTGACACAAGATCAGAAAACCAAACACCACATGTTCTCACTCATAAGCGGGTGTTGAACAATGAGAACACATGGACACAGAGAGGAACGTCACTCACCGGGGCCTGCGGGGGGAAGGGCTAGGGGAGGGATAGCAGAGGGTGGGGAGATTGGGGAGGGACAGCATTAGGAGAAATACCTAATGTAGACGACATGACGGGGATAAATGCAGCAAACCTCCCTGGCACGTGTATACCTAAGTACCAAACCTGCACGATCTGCACATGTGCCCCAGAACTTAAAGTCTAACAAAAATAGAAATAAAAAAGAAAAGGCAGCAGGCAGGCTCTCAGGGTCTTCACCTAAATTGAGCATGCCAGCCACTGAGGGAACGCCCTGGGACGGGGAATGCCCATTTGTGCAACAAACCCTGACTCCTTTCTCATCCTGGCTTCTTCCCCTCCTTACCCCCACGCAGGCCAAGTTGCTGAATCAAGGGAGCCCTCCCCAAACCGGGCGTTCCCCAGCGAGGCTTCCTTCCCACCCTCCCGACCACGGCCTCGGGGGCTTTTCGTGAGCTCGGCTCTGATCTCGCGGAAGAGTGACACACAGGTGTTCAAAGACGCTTCTGGGGAGTCAGGGAAGCGGTTTGCGAGTGACTTGGCTGGGGCGCCGGGGGCGGGCACTGGCACTGAACACACCCCGAGGCCAGCCCTGGCCTGCGGGTTGGTGACCCGCTCGGCGCCGAGCTGGAGAGGCGCTTTCACTTCGGAGGATTGCTCCACAACCATGCCGGGCCTCTGGACCCTCCTAACTCTGGTGAGCCCTCTCCAGCCCGGGTGGAGGCTTACCCGGTCGTAGTCCCGGGGATAGGCAAAGAGTAGGGCAGGTGCGGGACGCGTGCGGGGCTGCGGCGCACGCAGGCGTCTGGGAGCGGCGGGCTGGCTTCTGGGGGCTGCTAGGACCCTCCTCGGGCCGGTGCTCTGAACGCTGAAGGACTCGCTTTTCTTGGGCCTGAATGCGAAGTGCTGACCCCGCGGGGCAGACCGGGCAGCTCCGGCGCTCCTTGGAGACCACTGTGCACGGTAGAGGTGGGCGTGGGGGGCGGACAGGAACTGAAGCGGGAGTTTGGGACGCTTTAGGGTGGCTGGAGGGGGACCCTGGCCGTAGAGAGGAGCGGAACTCCCAGACAAGTCCTGGCAAGCCAAGCCAAAGGTCTGCTCCGGCCCGGGAGGGTGGGTGAGTGCGCGCCGCCCGGCGGCCCGGCGGGGGCGGGAGAGAACCTGCAGCCTTCAGAGCAGATACTGCTCATTTTCTGGCAGTTCTCAGACTTAGGAAATAAGTCAGCCTCGAGGCAGTGGTTAAACCTGAGGGCTCCGAAGAACTGCACCGTTTCTTTCTCGAAAAAGTTATATGGGGGCTGAATGAGCTTCTGGAGGCTTGTTTATCTTTTTTATTGTCACCTAGAAAAAGAAACCGTCTTGTTTCCCTTCTGGGAATTCCTCTCCTTAAGACTTAGGTCGCTGCCTGAGTGGTTTTATTTTGTTTTGTTTTTATGTCCTTCTCTTTCTTATTTTCCCTTTCTTGGCTTGCATTCCCATGGTAGTTTATGCTTGATCTCCTGCTGGGGTTGGTGGTACAGGTTCCCACCGCACAGAACCCGGGGACTGTTAGTGGCCAAGAAACTTGAGCAGGCTGTTTTGGAAAGTCCCTCGCTCAGAAATGCCACCCTGCAGATGGCTAATCAACGGGACATGGATCCAAGAGGTTCATTAGAGTTCCGAAGCCTCTGAGAGTCCATGAATTTTTATTTATGGGGCCCCAACAAGTGCCAGGTATAGCGAGAGAAGTTTACAAATGTTTACAAATGTGGTCTCAGTGGATTCTCACGAGAACCATGTAGTGGGGAAGGTGACCACATCCCCATTTTACAGATGGCGAAATAAGGTTCAGAGAGCGTCAGTAACTCAGCCAAGATCACAAAGGTAGTAAATGGCAGATCTGGGATTGACCTCAGATCTAACTCCAAAACTCAGGCTGTTTGCTGATTGCATCTACTATCCAGATTACATCAAAAGACGAAAGAAAAAGGCTGAGATGTCTGCATCTATTTTATGATTAGGAAAAAAATCCTTCTGTTCCTTTCAGAAATAATGTATACTGTTTGGGCTTTTTTAGAAACTTCCTTGGAGAACATTTATGAATCAAGATTGAAATACCATTTATTTAACCTCAGACCACACCCTTCTCTCCCTTGTTGTTAACCACAGCAGGACTGCAGTGTTGGCTGTTTTGAAAATCTCTTAGTTCTTGGACAGCAGTATTAGAAAAGTGTAAGAAAATCTTCAAAACCTGGAGCTATGCTTATTGAACTATTGTACCAATAGCACCTTTACCAGAGGCTGCATGTTTAAAGCCCGAAGAAAACTTTGCTTTTCTGAAAAGAATACACACACACACACACACACACACACACACACAGGCATATATAAACATACATTTATGTATATATACATATTATAATACCTATAAATTAGGTATAATAATATTTGTGTAGGCTACATGGCCTAGGAAGTTAAGATTTATTAAATAAAATTTATAAATGCAGATGAGTCAAATACAAAAATCAGGCACAACCCTATCACCTAAGTAATCATTTTGTTTACATTTTGCAGCCTGTCTTCCACTTCTCTCCTCTAATATAACTCTTTTAAATTTAGTTACACAGAAATTGGTTTTGCGCCCACAACATGCCTAACATCAGGCCTTTATTCTTAAAGAAGTTTTGTGACTCTTGTGTCACCTCATGTGTCTCCAGAAAATGCTTATGCCTTCACACTTAGTGCTTTCTTAGTAGTAGCAATAAATAAATAAAATGGAGGCAGAGTGCTAATTACTTGGAATAAAGAAGCAAATTTTGCTTAATTCTATTAATGGGCTGGACATAGATGGTGGAGAGCTGTGTTCTGCTTTTCCTCTCTTACCCTAGTCCTCTGAAAATCCCCCATCCTTAACCCCTTTTGCTCTTCTTTCTCTTTCCTTGCCTAACCTTCCTGATGTGTATTTTCTCTTTCCTATGTCTGATTTTTTCTCTGACACTTAGAATAAAAAAGTTTGAAATCCCAAAACTGGCAAATTTCTAAAGGAGACAGAAAAGAGTCAAACTTACTTTACAAATTGTTGGAGAAATAGCTGTGGGTAGCTTTTTTAAAAAATTGTGCATGACCCTTACAGGTTCTGTCTTGTATTATTTCGGACATTGACCAGGCAATCACTGGACAGCCAGTTTGCTCTCCTTTACATTTTTTAGAATGGTTATCTTATGGTCAAAGGAAAGGAGAGGGCCTTTGGAAAATAAAGCCGTGTATTTACAAGTAATCATACAGAATAGTTTTGTGGGGAAAATAAAGAACAGTTACTTAATTTGTAATTTCATCATTTTTCTTAAACCAACCCAAGACAAACTATTTAATCATTTTTGTAGTTTAATTTGTAATGTAATAATTTTTCTTAAGTCAACCTAATGAACATGAATTGGACTATTTATTTTCGTTTTTAAATGGGCTGTACTTACATCACAAAAGACTTGAGAAGTCTTATATATAATAAAATGATAATATGTAAATTAAGACATTTGCAACCAGAATGGAAAAACACAAATTTATAAATGACGGCAAGGTTTGCAAGCAAATGTAATTGATAAATGGAGACATCAGCACCCCCACCACCAGCTACAGTAAGACCAATGAAAAATCCTCTGATGCTAATGCCTGAAATAGTTACCACCCTTAGCAGCAAATTAGAGTTTAATTTAGAAAAAAAAAATATATTTATTGCACTGAGCTCAGAAAGGGAAAAAGATGAAATAATTAGAGGCAAAAAAGAACTGGAACGTCGACCTTGTCTCTGAGTAAGCTCTTTGAGATACTGGGCAAGTAATTTCCTTCTGAATACTACAAGTGCCAATGTTTCAAAGGAACCTCTTTGAAGGCTACTAGAATGCTTTAGGGATACCAAATTACTACAGTAAAACTGCCAGTTTGAGAGAATAACTGTTTCCTAAGAGATGGTCTGAAACCTAAGTAAGGAAATCCCCCCCTTGAAAGCCCCTAGTAAGTTAATTGCTGTTGTTGAATTATCTTGGGTCCCAAAAGTCCCTTGATGCGCACATGTTTTGTAATAGGTACTAAAGACTACTCACTTATGATGAAAAATAAAATAACACAATTTAAAATTTGGAACTGATTAAAAGCAACTTGAAACCAAATTTAGGACAGTGAACCTATCCCATTCTTCTTTTTCAATAGGTAAATATAGAAAAAATGACCATATAATGTAAAACCAAAAGCAAACATTTAAAAACTACATTTACACATTATCTCACCGCACTTATGTAAAATATTTTAATTTTATTTATAGCTTCCTAGCCTTGTCTACACATATACATAATTGCATGTTTAACTTGAGCTACATGTAATCTGCTTTTTGTTCCTTTGCATGTTACAAAAGCCTTTTTTTATTTCTGCATAATTTTTATCTCATATTTTTATTGGATACATTATAGAGAGGGCATTTATTAAATGAGCTGGGATTACTATAATTTTTGTTATTTAATTTGTTTATTACTTATTTTTATAATTTCCTGTTAGAAAAAAGCATTTCTTAAATGTACTGGGATATATATGATTTTTTCTTATTACTAAAAAATTACAGAACTTGTATATGAAAATTGTAGTACTTATGATGAAAAATAATATAATTAGATAATTTAAAACCTGAAATTGATAAAAAGCTACATAATTTTGTATGTTGTACCTTAAGGTACAATACTGCAAGAACTTTAGTGTAGTTTTCTATTCTTTTTGCTATGTGTATGTATATATTCACAAAAGTGGAAAAATAACATTTAACTAATAAATCTTCATTTTCTGGAAAATGCTTGCTTTAAAAAAAAAGTCTTTAGCTTTTTATGTAGACTTCTAACACTGATTAAATATCTTCAATTCAGTCTCAAGCAGAAATGAATCATTCAGTCCACTTGCCTACCTTTATTGTTTTTCAAGTGACAGTGTGAGTAGTAAAGCCCAAATTAGAGAGAAGTTGACTTTTGTAAGATTGGTAACTTCACCTTCCCCAGAAGGAAATGAGGTGATTCTTCCCTTTGATCACAACTGCTTTCTTGATTTGAAATAAACTGTTGTACAACCCAGTCATCCCCATCTATAGGCATTTAGAAATGGCAATCATAGTTATATAGGACAACTGGCCTGAGTCCCACTAAGTGGAAGCAATAGTGAATTTAGAATAAGATTATACCTTTAGGCTGGGCAGGTGACTTGCGCCTGTCACCTAGCACTTTGAGAGACCACGGTGGGCGGATCATGGATCACTTGAGGTTAGGAGTTTGAGACCATTCTGGCCAACATGGTGAAAGCCCATTTCTACTAAAAATACACAAATTAGTTGGATGTGATGGCACACTGGTCATCCCAGCTTCTTGGGAGGCTGCAGCAGAACTGCTGGAACCTGGGAGATGGAGGTTGCAGTGAGCCAAGATCATGCCAGTGCACTCTAGCCTGGGCATCAGAGTGAGACTGTCTTAAAAAAAAAATTATACCTTTAGAGCAAGGCAAGCCTTGTAAATTAGCAAATCTGACTACAAATTCAATCGGCAGATACACTCAGCCCAGCAAAGTGAGCAAGCTTACCATAGGTTGTGTTAAGCCGTGGACTTGGATAAACTGGCAAAATTAGAGTAAATATGGCAATTTGACATTGGATTCATTAATGACAGCCTGTCCTTCAATAAAGTCATGTAGAATTGTGTTTCTATTCACCTCTGTGTTTTGTGAAGCTACAGAAATATAAGATGTGAGAAGTGTGAATACTTTTGATTTGTGAGGGCAGAGATCTTGAAAAAGAGAGCAAGAGGAAGTCAGAGTATGTGGGTTAAGGCTGTTGTTTTTTGCTGAGGATTTAGCTTTGGTTTTTAGCCATTCTCACAAAGAGATCATTGGTCCTAAGTAACTGGTTGTTGTTGTTTTTCACATGAATGTCTGTAAGGATGTAGGCTTGATTTTAAAAATTGGGCCTATACTCACAGAAAGACAAATACTGCATCATCTTACTTATATGTGGAATCTAAAAGATTCAAATCCATAAAAGTAGAGAGTAGAATAGTGGTTACCAGAAGCTGGTAGGGGACAAAGTTGGGGAAGTCAGGGAGATGGTCAAAGGATACAAAATTTCTGTTAGGAATAAGTTCAAGAGATCTAGTGTACAACTTGATGTCTATAGCTAATAACGATGTATTGTGTACTTGAAAATTGCCAAGAGTAGATTTTAAGTGTTCTCGCAACATAAAAAAGAAAATAATAAGTATGTGAGGGAATGATCAATGTCAATTCACTTGATGTAGCTAATTATATCCCAAAATATGTACATAATTGAAGACATCATATTATATAACATAAATACATATAATTTTTTATTTGTCAAATAAAATAATACCAAAACCCCTGGGCCTATACTGCTCACAGGCACTCTTGTTAGCCTGCATGGTATTGACGGATAAAGCATGTATGTATGTATCACACATGCATTTATTTATGGAAGTAAATAAATAAATGTTAAATAAAGAAATCTTAAAAATGGAAGATCTGGGCTTCCATACCACATGGCCCCTATTCCCCTGGGGGTCAGCAATGGCTGCTTCTTGGGACCAGGCAGAACTGGTACCAAGCCCCTCCCTCTCTCTGTAGTCCCTTTTACCAGGTTGCTTTACTCTTGTGTGACCCAGGTGGCCCATCTGGGCTTGTAAGGGATCTAGGGCTTTAATTGAGGACTCTATAGCCCTTACATTACCCATTTCCTCCACCAAAGGTCATTTCTCTTCTCTTCAGGCTTATTTTTGGAAGGGTGATTATTTCTTCATGAAAAGTCAAATTCTGATTTGCAAGTGCTGAACACAGATGCTGTTAGTCTATAAAACTCTTCTCACATGTAAATGTAGTAACCTGCTAACCTCAGATTTTGCTTCCTCTAACCTAGTTGCCCTGCAACTGTGATGAGCATCAAAATCACCAAGGGTACTTCTCCATTCTCAGAGATCCTGATTCCTTAGGTCTGTGCGGGGGCCTTAGCACTTTTCAATAAATGATGCATCACTACTGGATTCCGATGTCTGTCAGGGTCTTGAGAACTATTTTTCTAGCTCTAGCACTAAACTCAAAATGTGATTTCAGACGGAATTTCCTAGGCTCCTTCATTTTGTTTTATTTATCGCTTGGCCAGTCATGGATCTAACCTGTAACTTGCAACTGTTGCTTCAACTACCTCTGTCCTGGACTTTCCAGAGATCGGCCTTAAGAGACAAAGAGGACACCCCAGGATAAGATTAGATTACCGTGTGTATTATTATGTACACATTTTAAAAACAAATAAATGAATGGGATCTTTGCTTATCTCTTTCATATAGAAAAATTTATTTTACTTTTATTTCAGGTTTTCAGTAATGTAGTAGGACAAGATGGAATCACTATATCCCTGATTTTTACACAGATATATTAGAGATGCATTATATTATTGGAAATTTTAAATTATTAAACGATAAACTATTAGTCTTTTAGAATTTCTTTTTCCTCACGTGTTGATAAGTAAGCAGACAAGCAGAATTAGTCAGTGGAACTTCATTTCTTGCTTCATTTTTGTCCTCAGCAGTAGAAGGTGGTGAAATTTCAACCCAGCCTAGCAGGACCAACAAGTCTAAGAACAGGTAGCTCCAGTTCCTATTGGCACCTGCTAATTCCAGTTATGAAGACCACTGGAAATCTCTTGCCTATTTAGCTCAATGATCATCTAAGACAGGAAATTTTGGGCTCAGCTGTGAGGGGTCCCAAGTTTATATGTACCACTAATGTCTCACAAATCAAGAATCCAAGGGAATCAAGAGGCTGTAGTTCATTCCTTATATTAAATTTTTAGGACTGCCAACTCTGTGGGTACAGTTTTGGGGACTAGAAGTCTTATATCAAGGTGCCAGCCGGACTGGTTCCTTCTGAGGACCACGAGGGCAGGATCTGTTCCAGGCTTGTAGATGGCCTTCTTTCCCATGTGTCTTCACATTATCTTCCTCCGTTTGTATGTGTTCAAATTTCCTCTTCTTAAAAGGTCACCAGTCGCATTGGATTACTACTCACCCTACTGACACCATTTTAATTTACTTCTGTAAAGACCCTGTCTCCTAATACAACCACATTCCAAGGCACTGGAAGTTAGAGTATCACTATATGAATTTGGGAATGGGGGTGGGGAGACAAATTTTAGCCCATGACAGTCCTGAATCTCCTTTGCTAGATGTATGACTGTGGGCCAGTCACTTTACCAGTTGGGGCATTGTTGTCTATCAGATAAGTGGTTTGTGCTAGGCCATGTATAAAGTCCTTTCTGCTTTAAATTGTTAATAAAATGAGATACCAACTTTTAGTTTAATTGTTTAAAATTTTAGGAGTTAACTGGATGCTTTGCTGATGTCAACACCACGTTTTTAAAAAAAAAAAAAATTCTCACTTTCTGTTTCTACCGTTCTCTCAGGTACCCCTCTGCCTTCTGTTACCTCTTTGCTGGATTCTGAGAGGATTGGGGTGGGGAACACTCTTTCCTGTAACCCATAGCACATCTATTTTCATCAATCTATTTGAAATTCAAAGCCAGGGGTTGAAATGTCTGCTTTCAATTTGAGATGTCTAACTTTCAGATAAATCTATTAACATGCATTTCTAAGTGACTTTTAAACTAAGCATTTTATTTTATTAAGCTTATATATGAGTAACTATTATACTTATATAATAAAGTGCCCTTTAAAAATAATCGGTTCAATTAGAAAATAATATTCATATTTTGTGACAAACCTCCTAGAACTTATATATATATATATGCATGTCTTTCTCCCCAGAGTAGTCTCTATGGGTTCCTAAACAATACTGCATTATTAGATTTTTTCAGTTTATAAGCCACACAAGAAAGTTAGCCCATGTTGTCTCTCGAGGCATAAAAATAGACAATGTTCTAAGAA
Source organism: Cheracebus regulus (assembly GCA_963574635.1). Taxonomy (NCBI): domain Eukaryota; kingdom Metazoa; phylum Chordata; class Mammalia; order Primates; family Pitheciidae; genus Cheracebus; species Cheracebus regulus. The sequence continues at coordinate 39,164 of CAUYQU010044966.1, forward strand.
ATATCTGTTTATTCCTAGTTCAGTAACACCACAATGAGATCCTACATCATGAGATACTTTTTGTTTATCTTACTGTCTTATTGGCAGCCAGCAACTCCTGTTGCATTTTTTGACATGGGAACCTGTCAGGGTGTGGTTAATAAAGTACATTTCCATGGTAAGTATTCTTTAAGAAAAAATAAACCAAAATTTCATCAGAGATAGAACTTACTGCAAACTAGTTTCCACTTTCTAGTGATTTGTATAATTGAGCTTTTGATTTCATAAATGAAAAAGTTCTCTTTTGTGTGACATATTTTTATATCCAATAATTTTACTTAAAAATAAAGCAGAATTTTCTTTACCATCAAAGTTGCTATAATGAGTAGTGATATATTTAGTCCTAGTGATTCAAAGGAAAATAAAATGTCTTTGATTATGCTGGTTTAAGGAAATATATACGATTAAACAAAGGTTAATATTTATGGTGTTTGATTTAGTAAAATTATAAGACTACCAAAGAAAACTAGAAGAGCAAAAGAACCAAAATTTATATAAAGAATTAAATGTTAATAATTCAAAGGTTTAGAATTTTTTCCACCTTTCAAATACTAAGTTGCTGTTATAGATTTACTACCATTATTATCCAGATTTTCCATTTTACTAAAAAACAATAACACAAGTTATTATGATAAATCAGTATAGATCTTTAGGCTCAACACAATCCTGCTCCCTTTTAATTTTCTTATTATACAACAAACACATATGCATTAAAAGAAATATGAGTTAGAAAAATGAAGAAAAATAGTCTTAGCAACTAGAAATAAGCTGACAAAGGGCTAATATCCAGAATCTCCAAAAACCTAAAACAAATTTACAAGAAAAAAAACAACCCCATCAAAAAGTGGGCAAAGGAAAACAGGCACTTTTCAAAAGAAGACGTTTATGTGGCCACCAAACATATGAAAAAATGCTCATTATCACTGGTCATTAGAGAAATGCAAATCAAAACCACGTTGAGATGCCATCTCACACCAGTTAGAATGGCGATCATTAAAAAATCTGGAGACAACAGATGCTGGAGAGGATGTGGAGAAATAAGAATGCTTTTACACTGTTGGTGGAAGTGTAAATTAGTTCAACCATTGTGGAAAACAATGTGGTGATTCCTCAAGGACCTAGAAATAGAAATTCCATTTGACTCAGCAATCCCATTACTGGGTATATACCCAAAGGATTATATATCAGTCATTCTGTTATAAAGACACATGCACACGTATGTTCATTGCAGCACTGTTTACAATAGCAAAGACCTGGAACCAACTCAAATGCGCATCAGTGATAGACTAGATAAAGAAAATGTGGCATATATACACCATGGACTACTATGGAGCCATAAAAAGGATGAGTTCATGTCCTTTGCAGGGACATGGATGAATCTGGAAACCATCATTCTCAGCAAACTGACACAAGAATAGAAAACCAAGCACCACATGTTCTCACTCATAAGTGAGTGTTGAACAATGAGATCACATGGACACAGGGAGGGGAACATCACACAATGGGGTCTATTGGGGTGTGGGGGCTAGGGGAGGGATGGCAGGGGGTGGGGAGATTGGGGAGGGATAACATTAGGAGAAATACCTAATGTAGGTGATGGGGGGATGGAGGCAGCAAACCACCATGGCATGTGTATACCTATATAACAATCCCGCATGATCTGCACATGTACCCCAGAACTTAAAGTATAATAATAATAATAAAATAAGCACCATTAAAATTTCTGTGTGTTAAAAGATAGTATGCTGCTGAAACTCTTTTTTTCTTGAAATGTCCCTCTTTTCTTCTCCTGCTTTTCATTTTCTTAATCCTTAACCTTCTAGTGTTGAATTTTCTGGACCACCGTTATACCACCTCATCAAGAGGGCATTTTTTTCTGCAGTAGCTGAGCACAATGGTCATATTGAAGAAATTTGCTTGTGGAGCTTTGCTTAGAAGTAAAACCCACTTGGCCAGACGCATTGGCTCATGCCTGTAATCCCAGCACTTTAGGAAGCTGAGGTGGGCAGATCATCTGAGGTCAGGAGTTCGAGACCAACCTGGCCAACGTGGTGAAATGCTGTCTCTACTAAATACTGGTCATAGTGGCACACGCCTGTAATCTCAGCTACTGAGGAGGCTGAGGCAGGAGAATCGCTTGAACCTGGGAGGCAGATGTTGCAGTAGGCTGAGATCAAGATTGTGCCATTGCACTCCAGCCTGGGTGACAGAGTGAGACTCCGTCTCAAAAATAACAACAACAACAACAACAAAGTAAAACCCTCTTCACTGTGATGACTATGAAGCTTGCTGTTGCCTCTCTGTATCATAACAAACCGTTTGCAGTCTGATGCTATGCTCAGATTTGAGAATTCTCACTGACTGTTCCAGGCATCTGTCTACTCATTCTTGCCATGCTGAAGACTCATTTCTCACCACTGAATGGCTTTTTTTTTTTTGCTGCTTTTTAAAAGTCTTTTCCTGTTTGCTTTGAACTTCAATAAAAGGGGTAAAAAGGTAATAAAGGTAATAGGCTTTTATTTTGTTTTTCAGGTGGTTTTTTTTTTTTTTTTCTTGTTTTGGTTCCTTTTCAAATCCTAGCTTATCAGGGCCATTTGCCACACTGACACTGGAATAAGCCTGAATGGGGGTCTTTACTTCTTCCAGTAATTAGTTTAATTCAGTCACTGAGCTGCTGCTCTATTTGTAACCGCCATGCTAGATCCAAGGGCTGACCATTCCTGAGAAAGTTAGGAGAATCCTTTCAGACTGGCGTGGTGCTGGGGCGGGGGTCAGTCATCATCTTCTGTGTCTGCGCATTCTTGGATCATTTCGTCTACTCTGTAACCTGGTTGGCTATGAAAAGTGATTCTTCTTCACTGATGCTGCAGGAAATGGTAAATATCCAATTTTCTCTCAGTTGCTTGTCATCTGATACAAAGAAGAAATCTCATGTGTCCCTGTTTCTGAGAGGTTCAAAGGAAGCAAATGCACAGATTCTAGCATAGGATGAGTTCCATCTTCTAACTATTTGTCTGTGCATTCCATTTCCTCACCCCTGCAAGAGGTTGCACTCGTGGTCATGGCTGTTCTGAGAAATTCAGCGCCCAGACTGGAGGGAGGGAAATGCAAACTCAGCTTCTTCCCAAGCTTCAGGCCTGGGCTGGCAAGTTTTGCCTTCCCTGCCAGCAAGAGCCCTGGCTTTGGGTGTCTTGCTACAGTTTTCTCAGATTGGAGGACTTGGGGCTGACTTCTGGTTCTTAGTGAATTCCTGCCAAAAACCTCCTCTTGCCCTCGTATCCATTTGTCTTGAAGGTCCTTTGCAGGCTTCTTGCCAACAATTGTCTAAAAACAAATGGAGTTGTTTGCATGCCTATATGGAGTAAAAGTATTTAGGAAATTCTTATAGTCTAGATTTGGGCCAGAAGTCCTGGTTCTGAGTCTTTACTTAGCCACTCCTAACTGTGAATTATTGGGCAAATCATTTCTTGCACTCTGTGTAATCTGTCACCTGGGTACCTGAAGATTTAAACCAGGAATTGTGGACCTCCTCATAATACTGTCTCCTAAATATTGGGTGAAATTAGCATATCAAGGACGGCAGGGTGCTATACCCATAGGGGACTCTCTTTCTCTCTCTCTCTCTCTCTCTCTCTCTCTCTCGGATATTCATCTTTGGTGGCAGACCTGGTGTTCAAACCACAGTTGTTTTGAAATTTCTCTTTCCTACTACACTATGCTGCCACTCCCTAAAATTTTAATAATAAAAATAGCACACTTATTGGGCACGTATTTGTTATGTGCCAGGTTCTGTGCTAACAGCTTTAAGTGCATTATTTTACTTATCTTTTCACAACAAACCTGTGAGGAAGAGGTTATTTCCACTTATAAATAAAGAAACTGAGACTTGGAGAATGTAAGTGATTTTATGCACAGTAAGTGGAAGGCCCTGTTCACCTCTGAGCAGAGCCCTGGCTTCTGTCATCCATGGTGCTGTTTCTAGTGTGGTTTGAAGAATCTGTGGTCTGAACTGTTGTACAGGTGACCTGCTGTTTTCTTGGAGAGAAATCTGAAAGAGTGGAGCCCCCACTTTGGCTTTGCCTGTGCACAGCAGATACCACCAATTTTGAGCACGTTGCACTTGTTTACCACGTTGCTTCAAAATCAATAAAATTCTCCTCATGCTTTTATTTTACAGGTTCTTAAATTACTTGGATTATTGTCCAAAACTGTTAATGCTCAAGTGACTGATATCAACCCCAACGGGCTGGAATTGAAGAAGACTGTTACTACAATTGAGATTCAGAACTTGGAAGACCAGTATTACGTGAGCCAATTCTGCCGTAAGCCCTGTGGTCCAGGTATGTTACACAAGACATCCAGAGATTACAGTGAAAGTCACAGTTGGGAGTAGCACAGAGTAATAATTACTATAATAATTTTACGGCTTTTGGTTCACCTATATTATATAGCATAACTGGGAGAAAAAACAACTATGAAATTATTTTCCAAAGACGAGTTTTATTTATATTTGTCACACTTATTTGATGTGGTTATGGATAAATATAATTTACAAGTGACATGTACCTATGAAATGAGAGGATTAGTCTATTTTGCTTCATTTTTTTTCTAAGCAAAAATGACTCATTTGTGAATATGAACACTTATGATGTCAAAACTGATTAGGGTCTCTCATAATAATAGTGGAACTCTGAAAGCAAGGGACTTCTACTCTTCAGGGACATGTCTCAGCACTTCCCTTCAATCAGCCAGTCTCTAAGAAAGCTTTCCTGGCACTGAAGCCTGCAAAATATATTTGCATTTTGCAGCTGAATAACTAGATGAAAAAGAAAAGAAACTGACACACACAGCCTTTTTTTAAAAAAATCAGTACTTTGAAAGGCAAACTAATTTCAGATCAGAAATCCTTCAAACACTGGTAAATTAGAAGCTAAGCAAAATGCAATTGTGCAAACATTTTTTCAACTTTGAGGAGAGTTGAAAAAAGGAAAATTATCACATGGGTTCACGTAATAGATTAGTAGAACCAAAAGGGACTGTAGTACGTTTCGTGGTGGGCCTCCCAGGCTTCCAGCACCCAAGCTGCAAAACAGGATGGGTCCTGTTTGTGAAAAACATCCTACCAGTCTCCCTATGCTTCCTGTCCAGGTTTTAATAACCCTTATGGAAAAATCGTCCCTATAACCCAACCCATTTACACTTAAATCCATTACGCTTAAATCTTCTCCAACATGAATAAAAAATGGCTTCCTGGCTTTATTAAAACTTGCGAAACACAATCAATTTGCCCTATAAATTGAAATCTTTGTTTATAATTTTAACACCTAAAATGCAAATTAAAATGAAGAAAATATGCTTTGCATATCAAACTGTCAAGGATTTTTGTCTGCTGCCTTTTTGGTTTTGCTTTGTTTTATTTTCATTTAAGAAGTAAATGTAAATTGTTATAAACTTTTAAGAAAGAAATTTGGATATATGAGTCAAAAATTTAAAAATATATATTCTCACTAAGATAGCAATTAACTTATAAGAAAATACCTTGAGAAAATAATAAAAAATAAAGGAAAATATTGTACACATAATATTTCATTATCAATATGATATGGGATTGCTTACATGAATTTAGGGATATTCGAAGACTGAAATAGTATGTATCAAACAAAGTCATGTTTTCTGATATATTTCTAATATAATCCTCAATTATATAAATCTTCTTAAGTCATTTCCAACTGATCTGGCTGGATTCTCCCTGATCCTTCTATAAAATATCCTGCGTGGCATCCAACCATTTTAAATACTCCTCCCACTTCAATTCCCTCTTGTTGAATTTTAGGCTTATCAATTCAAATTGCTTCCAAATCTGTTTATGCTCATTGGTGTTGTGATATTCAAATGTAATTTCATTGATATATTGCATATATCAATGAAATACAAATACAGAGAAAAGACAGATTTTATTTCTATGAAAACTAGGTTGAGTGCTTTGGAGAATTCAGTAAAGATGAGCTGTTAAAATGTTGTCAATGAATTATGTGAGGGCAAAATAAATGTTAAATAGTAGAAAAAAGTCGCAAAAATGTCTAAAGCCATTCATACAGATTATTGGTGTGTTTATGTTTTCATTTCATCAGGAAGGGGCTAGGCTTGGTGGCTCAAGCCTGTAATCTCAGCACTTTGGGAGGCCTAGGTGGGCGAATCATGAGGTCAATAGATCGAGACCATCCTGGCCAACATGGTGAAACCTCGTCTCTACTAAAAAAAAATATATATATATACAAAAAATAGCTGGGTATGGGTGGTGCGCACCTGTTGTCCCAGCTATTCAGGAGGCTGAGGCAAGAGAATAGCTTGAACCTGGGAGGCAGAGGTTGCAGTGAGCCGAGATCATGCCACTGCACTCTCTCCTGGGTTTATGTGTTTGACTCCTTATAAAAAAAAAAAAAAAAAAAGAAAGGAGGGAGAGAGGGAGGGAGGAAGGGAGGAAGAAAGAAGGGAAGGAAGAAGAAGGAAGGAGGGAAGAAGGGAAAGAGGGAAGGAGGAAGAAGGGAAGGGGAAGGAAGGAGGGAAGGAGGGAAGGAAAGAGTAAGGGAGGGAGGGAAGGGGGAAAAGAAAGAAATGAAGAAAGAAAAAAAGAGGAAAAACAGATAAACAGGCGATACAAAAAAATATAGGCGATATATTATGGATGTGACTAAAGTAGGAAAAAACCTGGGATTCTAATAACTTTTACATCACAAGATTGTCAAATGATTATATAGTTATACTTTATAAGTTAAAATAAAATATTTATGGTATTTGTAAGTGATTTCCTATGTAAATTGACATCTTTTATTAAATGATCAAAGAAATCCTCCGCACATCATTATATTTAATAAGAAGGATTCTATGATATACTGCATACATGTTTCACATATACACATTATACATATATATATATATATATATATGCACACACACCTGTTATGTATATGCACATGTATATACATATATGTATTTATATGCATAGGAATACAGCAAAATAACAGTCAATATCTCAGGATTTTTGATATATAGTTGTTGTTGTTTTTGTTTTTTGTTTATTGTTCTTGAGATGGAGTCTCACTCTGTAGTCCAGGCTGAAGTGCAGTGACATGATCTCAGCCCACTGCAACCTCTGGCTCCTGGATTCAAGCGATTCTCCAGCCTTTGCCTCCCTGGTAGCTAGGACTACAGGTACACACCACCACGCTGGGCTAATTTTTTGTATTTTTCATAGAGACAGGGTTTTGCCATGTTGGTCGGTCTGGTCTCAAACTCCTGACCTCAGGTGATCTGCCTGCCTTAGCCTCCCAATGTGCTGGGATGACAGGTATGAGTCACTGTGCCTGGCCTGTTATGTAAGTGCTTATTACACTTTCCTGCCTTTTTCAAATTTTTTACAATAAGCATATGTACCATTATATTAAAAAAGTATTTTAAAATATTTTCAATAAAACAACCATTCATTTTCTTATTTTAGTAAATTTTTTTCATACTTTGAAGGAAAGAAGGAACCTGTGGTTTATTGTATCTCCATCATACCAAAGATGTGCTAGGCACATTCTGCAAGATAATTCATTAAAGAGACCAATTCATTCAGAGACCAGTAGAATACCACTAGCAAAAAAATAAAATTATACCTGGACTTGGACTCTGTTTTCTTTAAATATTGCTACAATCTTATATAGCCCTAAGCACTATTTTTGAATTTTGTTCTGGGAATCTTCAGTTTGCTTATTTTTTCTATTGACAACTATTATCTTTACTTACTAAGATAGCATATGCATTTACATATGATCAGTTGCTCATGTAGTAAATATTTTGTTTTATCAAAAAGAATATATGAAGTTATTAAGAAAGCCATGTACCTAGGAAACACAGAAGAAATACTTTTTGTTGTATATATGAGCAAAGCAGATTAGACTGCTTATTTTTTAAAAAATTAGTTATACCATTAACAAGTAGAGTCATTAGTAATGTTTTTCTCAGACACTTCCCCTGATATTTTCTGTCGCTTTATTCTTCATTCTCTATTCCTTTACCTTCATCTCACTTTCCCCATAGCATTTTTTAGCCCTTGATATCAATATATTTATTTGAGTATTGTAAATGCCTCCAGCCTGAGAAGGTAAAGTTGTTGGTGATCAAGGCTTTATCTCATTTCCTGTACAATATCAAACTTATGAAACGTTCCTAACACTCAATAGGCATTTAATAAATACCTATCAGATAAATGAATTTTTCAAGAGAACACATTGGATAATATTAACAGCAATACAGTGACTCACTTTATCTTTAAAGTAAATGAATACAAATGTGTATATTATTTTAAATTGTTTCTTTTAAGATAATAAACCTGTTAGATAATAAATTTGGGTTTAAGTTTGTTAATGCTTATCAAAAACCATCAATATGTACCCTGTCTTTTGACGAAAAAGTAATAGTAAGGGGAGAACAAAGGTGCTCACTAGGCAGGCCAAGTGCAGTTCTGACAGCAATACAAGAGAAATATTACTATCCCCATCATATGCAGGATGAAATTTATGCTTGGAGAAAACACTTTGTTAAAGATTTTACAGCTGCTAAAGATTTGACCAAGACCTTTAAAACTTCAAATGTTCTTTTCCTTATTACACTATTTCTTATCAGGATCTGTGGACTTTGGAAAGTGAAATAAGAAGTCAGAGCAATGAGTTAGTTTGATATTCTCAGTGACCAGTACCAACTATCCCCACTCTGAATATATACCTACCAACCGCTCCTCTTTCTCCAAAGAAGTTAGTTGTTGGCAAAGGTTGTCCAGTGGATTTTGTCATTCTAACCTTCCTTTTTTTTTTTTTATATGCTCCTGTTGTTAATCATCCTATTTCTATAGGTATATTCCTTCAGTTACTCTTTTAGCTTTTGTCTTGGGAGACTTTCTGACTCTTGACATGACTTTTACAATAATTTTCTCCCCCATTGTATTTATAAGTCATTAGCCTATTGCCACACTCTTTGTGTTTTAGAAGAATTTTATTGTCTGTCATCCCTGCATACTTCCCACCCTGTTGCTTGCCCATGTCCTGTTCAAACACTTGCCCCTTTTTTCCTTGGACAGGCGAAAAGAAAGCTAGGGATTGCACAGCGGATGGGGATGAACCAGACTGCGTGCCCTGCCAAGAAGGGAAGGAATACACCGACAAAAGTCATTTTTCTTCCAAATGCAGAAGATGTAGATTGTGTGACGAAGGACATGGTAAGAGTCTTAAAAAGCAATTGAAAGAGACCGATCTTGGAATTCCATGTAGAGCCATTTATAAGACAATTTGAAATTGAGACCTACTGTGGTGCTACATTGACATACAGGAAAGAGAAGGTCAGGTGGCTAGGGTATCGCAGGACCAGGTACTGAGCTAGTTACTGATCTAGACCTTTACAAGTAGGTCTAGGCAATTCTTCCAGATGTAGAAAAATGACTAAATATGAATCCTAGGAACAGGGTTCATCAGCTCAAATCAAAACCTCATATTTTTTTTCTGGCCTTGATTTATACTTGTATAATGGTGCTTGTTCATGGCCAGAAAAAGCTCAGAAGCCTGCAGATACAAGAACACAGAAATCCAACAGGTGGGTAGAAATGCTCCCCATTCCTTTGGGATTTAGTTTGTCCTGATAATTCCAGTTGGGGACCTGAATTTTCATGGATATCTCAATCTATTCTAAAGGCCCAGATTAAAGTATAACAGAAGTATTTCTAGTTTGGTTTGACATGAAGAAACCTCTGGACATAAAGCTTTTCCTATCCCTATTCAGGCTGTAAAGCAAAGTTTCTCATCCCTGGCAATGCATTAGAATTGCTTAGGGAGCTACTAAAAATGTTTAATGTTTCATATTTAGGTCCTGCCTTAGGGCAATGAAATCAGAGTCTCTAAGTGAGGGCCTTGGTATTGGTCTGATTCAGTCTAGGGTAGAGTCTAACATTCTGCATTTTTTTTCTTTGAGGCAGAGTCTCACTCTTTCACCCAGACTGGAGTGAAGTAGTACAATCTTGGCTCACTGCAACCTCTGCCCTCCGGGTTCAAGCGATTCTCCTGCCTTAGCCTCCTGAGTAGCTAAGATTACAGGCACCCACCAACATGCCTGGCTGATTTTTGTATTTTTAGTAGAGACAGGGTTTTACCACATTGGCCAGGTTGGCCTCAAACTCATGACCTCAGGTGATCCACCCACCTTGGCCTCCCAGAGTGCTGGAATTACAGGCATGAGCCACCACCCCCAGCCCATTCTGCATTTTTAACAAGCTCCCAGTTGATGCTGATGCTGCCAGTCCCCAAGTCACCCTTGAGTATTATGGCTGTAGACAAGAGGAATGGTGAGGTTTGCCTTGGTGGCTGCTAAATGATTGCTGGCTATTTCAATCTGGGATTGCCTGTTCTATGTTTAAACCCCAGTTATATTACGGGTGTCATGCTGTGACTGTTGATATAAGCGGTAGATCTCAAAAATCCATGCAGCTCCTGCCCACCACTTTCATAGTCCATTTATAATTAGCTCCTATAACTAATAGTCTGCAAATTGATTCTCTAGGCTTAGAAGTGGAAATCAACTGCACCCGGACCCAGAATACCAAGTGCAGATGTAAACCAAACTTTTTTTGTAATTCTGCTGTATGTGAACACTGTGACCCTTGCACCACGTAAGTTTTAGTCTTTCTCTGATTAAAACACTAGATAAACTTGAGAGTTATTGTTTTCCTAGGGAAGTAGCACTGACTGAGAGTTAAAAATTAGGGTTCTAGTCTTGCTTTGCCTCCAAGCAATTAGATGACTGTTTGCTCATTTAAACATTAGCGAACACTTCCTGTATAGGTGACACTGTGCTGGCCAGTAAAGTTAAAGATATGAGCCAGACACATGCCTGGCATCAAGGTATCACTCCAGAAGCACAGACAGTCGAGATAAGCAATGGTTGTTGTGTATCAACAGCATGAGAATAGTTTCAGAGGAGACTTACGTTCCAGGTATTACAAATTATACAGGAAAACTTTTCAACTCTGCCCGAGGAGATGGAGGTGAAGACATGAATATGTCTCATGGCTTCAGTCTTGAAGAAAGAAAAGAAAGAGCATTAACAGGTGCACATGGATGGAGTGCACATTTGAGGCAGGGGAAGAACACCTGCAAAGAAGCAAAGGAAGCTCAGGAAAACAGGGTACCTGGCTGGAGTGTAGGAAAGACTGAGAAGGGGTCAGGGCTGAATCATGAAGGGCTTTGTCTTTTAGGCTAAAGAGGTTGGTTTTGACCCAGAGTTAGAGAACCTGACCTGCAGTTCATCTTGGGAAGCTTTTAGGAGTTTATCAAATAGGCTTAAGAATTAAGGACATGGTGCTTTCTGTTTTATTTGCTAGAAAAATTTTATGTGCAGTTGTCCCAGACTCTCCCCTGGCCCCATGTGTCTTCAAGTGCCCCTATGATGGCAGGGTAGGTAGGCACTGGGGAAGGAGCTTAGTAAAATAATAACAATAGTAGCTCCAAGTATTTCATAATCTTGATATAATTTTCTTTTCATCATAACCTTCTGAAATAGATCATATTATTTCCATGTTATTGATGAGAAAATAGGCTCATGGCAGTTTGACTTCCCAAGCTCACCTAGTCAAGTAATGGGCAGAGGCTGTGAACTCAGGCAACCTAACTGTCAATGTTTGTCTGTCTGAAGGAAGTCTCTCATGAACCTCTTGTGTGTCCTGATCACCACCGGATGCTAAAAGTGGCAGCCTCTGAAGGCCAGCTGAGTAACCTCCATAAGCCGCATCATGGGTGTGGCTGTCATTAGGCCATTTTCTTGGTCTATGGGAATTTTTGAAATTACTTTTGGCAGTTTATTTTAAGAGCTAGTTTAAGCTATAGGATTTGTGTTCAGTTTATTACCAGGTTTAAGTTTATTTTTGTGTCTACTTCATCTCTCTTGTGTATCAATATTTTCCTATCTTCCCTTAACTCTTGAAATTTTAAAATAGAGTCATTCCTTATGATATTTTTCATCTAGCCATCCAAATTATATTAACTTGTGCCAGCTTTAGATACTAATCTAGAAATATTTGAGGGAATACATTTGCCAGAGATGCAAAGATGAGTAAAATGGCCTGTAATTTATAAAGTGCCATTGAAAATGATAAAGGAATCATTCCACCAGGCTTTTGAATTTCCCCTGTATTTTTTTTTTCTAGATGTGAACATGGAATCATCAAGGAATGCACACTCACCAGCAATACCAAGTGCAAAGAGGAAGGTACTTTTTTTTTTTTTACCATTATCTTCTCCTTTCCCCCATCCCCATGGAAAAATGTGAAGAAAAAACAATCACTTTTGATTATTTGAGAGTCCTCTGTTTAATTTTAAATATTGCTTATTTTCATATAAAATGTCCAATGTTCCAACCTACAGGATTCAGATCTGACTTGCAGTGGTTGTGGCTCCTTCTTTTCCTAATTCTACCACCAATTGTTTGGGGTGAGTTCTTGCTGTGTTCAAACTGTAGATTGAAATAATTTAGGAAGTAGTTCACAAAAATTTGCCTCACTCCTACCTATAAAACGCTGTCAGTTCGGTAGATTTATGTATGATTAATTTCTTGCTCCTGAATGCAGCCTTGAGAGCTGGTTGATAAGAACAAATGAAATGATCCCTCAGCTAGTTTCTGAGCAACAGTTTTGGGGCATTGAGTGGTATTCCAGTCCTCCCTATGAACAAGGGTTCTCTGCAGCAGCAGAGTTGGCCAAAAAACTGAAGTAGTTATTCACTATTTATTGAGATCTCCCTATGCAAAAAGAAGACACAAGAAGCAAATACGTTCCCAGGAAATATATTGCAGGGAACACTTTAAAAAACAAAAACAAAAAAAAAAACTTGTCCTTCTCTTCCTCCTCTTCCTTGCCCAAATTGCTTGTTTCTAATTATTTTACCTTCTTAACTTAAAATACTATGGGGACACATGTTATGCAAGGGTGACTTAGTAGAGTCAGTAGATAAGCTGAAATTAGGTATAATCATAATTAGTCTAGAAAAATCCCTTTAAATCATCCATAAACTACAGGGTCACACCAACTTTCAGTAATTTAGAAGAATCCAATTTTCCCTTCTCTGTTGGAACAATGCTCTGTTTCTTCAGTTCAGTTGAAGAAGAAAGTTTGCCTTGCCTTTAGCGTTGTTTAGCTGAAAATACATTCTGGATGTTTAAACCACTGTAATTGTGCTCAGAGACATGCAGATTCTTCTATCTCACATTGATTTTAGTGCATATACCTATTGAGTATGTATACTTGAGTTATTTGTGTGTGTGTTTGAATTTCTGGGCATCCATGGCAAGTCAATGTTGATTGCTCGTCCTATGGCTTCTGTGTCCTACCACAGTCTTGCCGCCCACGTCTTTGCTGGAGAGGGAGTGGTGCTAGCCATACGATGAGTCAAAAGCCATCTCCATGCTTTGCCAATGTGTGGTAATTACATGACTAATTAACATATGTCCTTTCACTAGAACACTTGACTCAGTGGTACAAGAATTCAAAAATCAGCTGCTTCCTGCAGTGTTTGTCTACTTTTAAGTTTCAGTGAATTTCTCCTTTTTGCTTCGTATACTTCTCTTGCGTGAAAGTGGTGAAAGTGTGAAAGTATGTTCTCACATGCATTCTACAAGGCTGAGACCTGAGTTTGATGAAATTTATTTGTTCTTTCAGTGGTGAGAAGACGCATAAAGCACAGAAGGGAAAACCAAGGTCATCATGAATCTACAACTTTAAATTCTGTAGGTATTGAAATAGGCATCAGGTTTCCTTGAAAAAAAAAAAACATAGAGAAATCAGTGATTTGGCTTTTTTTTTTTTTTTTTTTTTTTTTTTTTTAATTGCTTTTTGTTTTTTTTTTTTTTTTTTTTTTTTTTTTTTTTTTTTACTTCCTTTTGCTTTTTTGTTTCTTTTTATTTCATTTTGTTTGAGATGGAGTCTCGCTCCATAGTCCAGGCTGGAGAGCAGTGGTACAATCATGGCTCATGCAGCTTCAAACTCCTGGGCTCAAGTGATCCTCCTGCCCCAGCTGGGACTCTGGGACTATAGGCATGCACCACCATGCCAGGCAAAAATTTTTTGATTTTTTTTAGAGACAGGGTTCACTTTGTTGCCCAGACTGGTCTCAAACTTTTGGCCTCAAGCAACCCCTCTGCCTCAGCCTCCCAAAGTGCTTGGAATATAGGTGTGAGCCATCACATCCAGCCTGTTACTTTCTTTATTTAAAGATTGATTGTGTTTGTGTGTGCATAGGTTAAAGGGGCCTCACAGATGAACGATGATATGGTACCCAATTTAAAAGTAAGCTTCTACACAAAAACCATGAGAATCAATAAAGAGGGAATTGAGAGTAGGCTGAAAATGAGTTGAAAAAAGAACATGGCCAACCTCCACATTCCGTATTGTTGTTATCCCTGCAGAGAAACAGCCTTTACTAGGCATGGGTTCAGTATCCAAGCCTGAGCAAAGAGATTGCTCTTAAAGTTTGTCATAAAGGCACAGCTTAACTTTCTCTGCCTGCCTTATGTCTCACCATATCTTTTCCCAACATGGTATCAATACATTCCAGATAGCAAAAATACACTAAGAAAAGAAACCAGTTTCACTAAATGAAATTATTTTCTTATTTGGGGCCAGGGCTCAGTGGGAGTTAGGATTCTTTAAATTAAAATAGTACAAAAAAATTTAATTTGAACCATGTTACGGTATCAAAAATAAGAATAAGTTACAGGGAAGAAAATTTTATAATGATTATATTTATTATTTTAATAAGTCTATATGAAAAATAACCTCAAACTATTTTATGATTTCTTTAGGTTTCTTGCCTTTAAAAACTAAGACAATTTTGGCTAGTTTCTGGCAAGGCTGGAACCTTTCGGAATCAAAGTTGAATGGTGAAAGTATCCTTCTCAATCACTTAATCTAGTTTTCTAATTTTATACATCAAGTAACTCATTGTACTTCTTTTTCCAAATTAAGGAAAAATGAGAAGTTTACATTTAGAATATTCTAAACATATATTTTTATTTGTCTTTCTCTGCTTTTATTTTTTGCTTTCTAGGAAACAGTGCCAATGAATTTATCTGGTAAGGGTTTTATCATTTTATTTCATAGAGATCGCTTCTTTTAGAATAATAGGCCAATTTCAGAGTCAAATAATGTTGCTAATTTCAGTGACATATTGTGGGATCTTGCTATTTCTCATACAATTCTACCTGCTCAGCATAAAGTATTTCTTAGTCAGTTTGTTTAAATTTATAATGAATACTCATAGTTAAAAATAAATCAAGTAACAATAGGATACAATAGTCTGAGGCTTAAGAAAACTTTCCTTCATAATCAACTAGATGTATTACAGAATGCTACCTAAACAGATCTAGAGTTTAAAGTGAACTATAGACTCAGGTATTACTGGTGTACCCAACTCTATAACAACATACATGATTCCATTCAGTTGTTCGTTGATCTGTGATTTAGAAATAAGATGATCGCAAACTCTGCTTATACTTTTAGATTTGTGGGTCGTTGATCATTGGATCCATAAGGGATATTATAGGTGATCTTTTCCAATCCTCTTATTTTATAGATGAGAAAAGAAGATACAGAAATGTTATGTTGTGTCAAGGTCATATAGCAAATTACTGGGTACATGGCAGGATTTGGAGTAAGAACTCAAGGTTGTCTTGTTTCTTTATTCCCCCAGTCAGCTCTTTATAGATCTTTAGGACTTAGCTATATTCCAAAGTACTATACAAAGAGAAATACACATGGTTTTCAGTAATGGGAATTTCATTTAGAAAAACAAATTTTCAGACTATTTTCTATTTTTCAGACGTTGACTTGAGTAAATATATCACCGTTATTGCTGAACACATGACAATAAGTCAAGTTAGAGACTTTGTTCGGAAGAATGGTGTCAATGAAGCCAAAATAGATGAGATCAAGAATGACAATATCAAAGACACAGCAGAACAGAAAGTTCAGCTGCTTCGTAATTGGTATCAACTTCATGGGAAGAAAGACGCATATGACACTTTGATTAAAGGTCTCAAAAAAGCCAATCTTACTGCTCTTGCAGAGAAAATTCAGAATATCATCATTAAGGACTCAGAAAATTCAAACTTCAGAAATCAGAATGAAAACCAAAGCATGGTGTAGAGCAAAAAACAATGAATTCAGTTCTCAGTATATACAATTAGTGTTTGAAAAGATTCTTAATAGTTGGCTGTAAATACTGCTTGTTTTTTTTTTTTTTTACTGGGTACATTTTATCATTTATTAGCTCTGAAGAGACAACATATTTATAGATTTTTGAACATCTCATGATTCTGCCTCCAAGGATGTTTAAAATCTAGTTGGGAAGACAAACGTTATCAAGAGTAAATGTGGTGGCCTGCTAAGTACTGAAAGATTATGTCTGGTATCTAACATAAGATTCTGTAGTATGAATGTAATCAGTGTATGTTAGTAGAAATGTCTGTCCACAGGCTAACCCCATTCCATGGATCAATAGAAGAAGCTATGACCCTTCGTTGAAATGTCAGTTACTGAATCAAGCCACTTGGCCTCTAAATTATCTCTGATAATTCTAGAGATTTTACCATATTTCTAAACTTTGTTTACAACTCTGAGAGGAACATATTTATGTAAAGTATGTATATTTGAATGCAGAATTTAAATAAGGCTCTACCTCAAAGACATTTGCACAGATTATTGATGTCTTATTATACAATATTTCAAATGTGAGTTCACATAAAAACATTAAATTATGATGTTTGAATATTATATATGTGTATGCATTTTACTGGCTCAAAATCATTTACTTCTTTCTCAGACATCAAAGAAGCCAGAGAGTATTACTAGAGCTTTGCCACCTCTCCAGTTTCTCCTTGGTGCTCATCTTAATGACCTAATACACCCCAAACATGAAAGTATCACCAAAAAAATACTGAATAATCTCGCAAAAGGCAAGACTTCTCTTAGAAATTCTAGCCTGGTTTGGAGATACTAACTGCTTTCAGAGAAGGTAGCTTTGTGACAAATCATGAACCCATGTCTATCATCAAAGATAATAAAATGTATTTCTGTTTTTCCCCTGCCCCCTGAAATGTTCAATAATGTCCCATGTATTTTGCTACAAATGGCAGCTAATACATAGCAATGGTAAAATCAACATCTGGATTTAGGAATTGCTCTTGTCATACCCTGAAGGTTCTTAGACTTACAAGCCTTCTCCTTAATGCTATCCTACATTTAAATAACTTTGAAAGTTTGTATTAAATGTGAATTTTAAGAAATAATACTTATATTTCTATAAATGTAAACTGTGAAGATAATTATAAACTAAAGCAGATACCCAGAACCACGTAAAGAACTTCCATTTATGGAGGATATTTTTGCCCCTTATATTTTGAAATATAAAATATAGGTAAAAATACTTAATATACCTAATTATAATGTTTTTGGTATTTCTGGTTTTCTCTTTTTAGGTAGGGGCTTCTTTTTGTTTTTGTGTTCCTTTTCTCTAACTGTTGCTAAATATAACTCGTTTATGAATCTTTAATGCTTCTTGGGTCTCTTAGAAACTACTTCTTTTAACCTCCCTTTAATAGTTAAATAATTATTTACATAGGTTGCTACTGCCAAGGAGACCTCTTCCAAACAGCGCATGATTATTTGTTAAACAGCATCATATTCCAGATAATGGAAAGTGGATAAGTACATATAAATTTCAAGGGGTAGGTTTTATTAGTAAGGAAGCCAAATGCAGATTTTGAAATATTCTTTCCTGCATATTTTTCATTCTAGCTACATGCTGGCCAGTAGATCATCTTTCTTTTTTAAAATTTAATTTTAATAATGTATTCTATTTAACCTATGACTGCCAAAATGTTAGCATTTCAACATGTAAGCATGTCAGTGAGATAACTGTGCTTTGCTTAGTGTTACCCCCGTGTTGTGGTCTAGAACGTGTCTTTAGGTAGAAAGTCTGAGTGACCATAGGGTTCCCTCGTTAATTTCTCTTCTCTGAGCAATCACAGTCTGTGCTGCCTGCCCTCCAGTTTTCTACTTCTAGACAGAAGGAGGGCAAGTCAGGTACTAGTTATTCTTCATGGCCAGAAGTGCAAGTTCTACTTTGCAAGGCAAAATTAACTTAGAGAACCCCCTATTCCACTTTGGTGAGTTCCAGCCAAGAACTCTAAGTTCCTTTGGGGGGAGGGCAGTGAAGTCTTTGCACTTGGTGGTGTGTTTTTTTTCCCTCATGCCTCCACCTAGTGGCCCCAAGCATGACTTCTCCCATCTCAACAATCACAGCCATGTTCCTGAGTTGAAGTGACCTCATTGTCCAAAATCATCCTCATTCTGGTGAACCTGGTGCTCTTTGTGGTAGGCATACTGGGTAGAGGAATCACCCAAAGGTCAACCATGAGCTGCAAAGAAAAAGGCTATATTTGCAGAAGGAGCTCACAAGTCACATTGAAAGCATTGCATATTCAAACATCTTGGTCTTCCTCATTGGCATTCCTACAGATTCTTCTGACCTCTGATTTGATCAGATGCTTTTTAGCTATTGAATTATCAGTTTCGGTACAACTATCTGAATAAGGCACATAACCAATGAAATTTAGAATTTTTTCTATGTTCACTCCTGAAGGTAGTTTGTTTGGGTTTAGGATTCTATACCATGGCATTTGTAATTTTCGTCAGCACCTTTATAATATTAAACCACTCTTAACATCTGTTGCTGTTGATGACGTCTGCTGTTGGTGTAAATATCATTCCTTTGTAGGTAATTTTTAATTTTTTTTCCAGGGGTAATTTTTGAAGCTACCCCTGCCACTTTCCT
This sequence comes from Cheracebus regulus, assembly GCA_963574635.1. NCBI lineage: Eukaryota > Metazoa > Chordata > Mammalia > Primates > Pitheciidae > Cheracebus > Cheracebus regulus. The sequence continues at coordinate 58,111 of CAUYQU010044966.1, forward strand.
ATGTGTTCTGCAATTTCACAGCAATGACTTTCAACAGGGATTTATTTTTACTTAACATATTTAATAAGATTTAATTTAATTAGGAAGACAGGGCTTTCATCATTTCTGGAAAAAATCCCAGCTATTTTCTCTTTGAATAGTGCTTCTTTACCACTCCATTCTCTTCTTCTGAAACTCTTATTATTATCTGTTGAAGCTTCTTGAGTTATTTTCTAGGTCTCTTAAATTTTTTTTTTAAATGTAATTGTCTTCGTATGTTGCATTTTAGGAAATTTCTCATTACTCTCTTTAAATTAACTCTTTTAGTTTTTACTAATCCAGGCTAAAATAGCATAGTCTATCCACTGAGGCATGTATTTTGTTTTCTATATTTTTCATTCTTAATATTTCTTCTTGCTCTTTGCTCTTTTTACATTTTTACTGATATCATTTCATTCCTGCTTATTTTTCTTTTCTTTCTTCTTTTCTCTCTCTCCTCTCCTCTCTTTCTCTCTCTTTTTCTTTTTTTTTTGGCAGTGCAGACAAACTTTATTAGTAGAGCAGAGGTGCTCACAGAGCAGGCAGAAGGGATCAGTGCCTGCATTTATCCCTTCCTCTTTCTGTTCCTGCTGGGCCCTAAGAGGATGGGTCCTGGCCTGGACCAATTTCTCTTGCTCTACCTGAAGCATGAGAATGAAGAGCTCAGGGCCGGCCCTCTTGTCATAACTCGAATGTAATCACTTCAATGAAAGGATAAGACCTCTCCTTCCCCAGCCCCTAGGCAAGGAACCCCAGCCACTATGGAGAGGCAACTTTGTGGGGCCTGGGCTTAGGAATATCCTTGAGACACCCCCACCCCACACTCTAGTTCTCTGGGGGTCAACATAATTTCTTTATTTTATTGACAATTTATCATAGTTTAATAAATTTTATTCCATTATTTATCTCCTTGAAGATCCTACTCAGTTATTTTAAAGTCTTTTTTATAATTGCTCTGTTATTTTAATTCTAACTGCAGTGATTTCATGCTGACTTTGTAGGTTGGCTTTCCTCATGAATTTTTGAAATTTGTAGGCTCATCTTGAGTAGCAGATTTTTTCTCTCTCTGCACTCACCTCTCCTTATCTAATAGTTTTGTGTGTTCTTTTGCCAGATCTTCCAGAGTCCCCAGTTCTGAGCCAAGATTTACTGAGATAATTTTGGGGCTCATACCTCTTAGTGATATCAGGGCTATCGCAGATTCAGTCGTGCATTTGGGGCAGCTTGGCTCAGCCATTCATAATAGACTGTGCCAAATATTCCCAGATCCTTAGGCCTCTAGCTTTCTAGAAGCCACAGTCCCAGGGAGTGTTTGGCAGTAGCTCTGTCTTAGCTGTCTTCCACAAGACAGAAAGCTTTGAGAGAAAAGAAAGGAAAAAAAACTGGTTAGGCAGACAGTTAGGATGCGTCCTTGGTAAAACTCCTTCAAACAGAGAAATAGCCCGAAAAACCAAAGCTACAGACATAGATATAGCAACCTGGAAAAAAATTAAGCTGTAGTTTCTGAGATAAGGCAGGAAGGCCCAACAAAAAGAGCCTTTGTTATTTGCATAATTAGCAAACTCCTAGGAAAAAGTTTTCTCACCTTTTCAGGCGTGTACATGGTAGGCTCCATGGGAACTTGCACAGGGAGAGGGGCTTACCTAAAACAGACCCACAGTTGCACAAACAAGAGAAGACCCACAGTTACACAAACAAGAGAAGCTGTCCTTTGTGCTTACCTGAGACATACCCACAGTACACAGATAAGGAGAGTTACACAGACAGCTACGACACAGATAAGTTACACAAACACCTAGAGAGATGGAGTTTGTTTTTTGTTTTTTTTTAATAAAAGTTTTTGGATTCAACTGTAAAGGTGGCAACCCTCTTTCGGGCCCCCTCTTTGCTACAGAGAGCTTTCTTCTTTCAATTATTAAACTTTCACTGCAATCTCACCCTTGTGTCCAGCCTCCTTAATTTTCTTGGTCATGAGGCAAAGAACTCCGAATACTACCTCAGGCAACAAGACTGAAACACTGTGGTCCACTGGCAAGACTGCAATACTTCTACATCAGCCCCTGGTTTTAAGAAAGGAGCCTGGTTCTGGTTCTGCCTCAGGTGGGGCACATTTATTCTGTACAACCTAAAAGTAAGCTTGCTTTTAGTATTGATCCAACTAAGCGTTGGCTTGTTGTGCTCAAGTCATCATCTTGCAGTTGTATCCATTCTTCTAGCATGAAAAGATTTCTGTTATTTTTGAGCTTCACTGTGCCTTTTTATTTTCCTTTAAAGAAGTTCTATGTATCACTGCTATTTGCTCAGAGTGGTAGGAGGTGGTCCTCAAGAAACGAACTTACAATTCTGTATTAACCCAGGCCCCAGTTTAGTCATTAGATGACTAGAAATAATGCTTTGTTTTGTTTTACATTTTTAAGTTAAAACTAAGGTTCAAGTTGTTTTTCAGTTCTATAGGGCCCTTGGATCAGACTTGATATGGTTTAGATCTGTGTCCCCACCCAAATCCCATGTTGAATTGTAATCCCCAGTGATGAAGGTGGGGCCTGATGGGAGGTGACTGGATCATGAGGGTGCAGTTCTTGTGAATGGTTTAGCACCAATCCATTGGTGCTGTTCTTGTGATACTGAGTGAGTGACTGTGGGATCTGGTTGTTTTAGAAGTGTGTAGCACTGGCCAGGCCTGGTGGCTGATGTCTGTAATCCTAGTACTTTAGGAGGCCAAGGTGAGCAGATCACCTGAGGTCAGGAGCTTGAAACCAGCCTGGCCAACATGGCAAAACCCTGTCTTCACTAAAAATACAAAAAATTAGCTGGGTATGGTGGCACACACTTGTAGACCCAGCTACCCTGGAGGCAGGGAGAATCACCTGAACCCGGGAGGTAGAGGTTGCAGTGAACTGAGAATGTACCATTGCACTCCAGCCTTCGCAACAGAGCAAGACTCCAATAAAAAAAAAAAAAAAAGAAGTGTGTAGCACTTCCCCTGACCCTTGCCCCTGTTCCAGTCATGTAAGACATGCATGATTTCCCTTCACCTCCCGCCATGTTTGAAAGCTTCCTGAGGCCTTCCCAGAAGGAGAAGTGACTATACTTCCTGTACAGCCTCCAGAATCATGAGACAATTAAGCATCTTTTATGTATAAATTCTTTTATTTATAAATTAACCAGTCTCCACCTGGCATGATGGTTCATACCTGTAATCCCAGCACTTTGGGAGACCGAGGTGGGCGGATCATGGGGTCAAAAGTTTGAGGCCAGCCTGGTCAACATAGCGAAACCCCATCTCTACTAACAATACAAAAGATTAGCCGGGTGTGGTGGGCACCTGTAATCCCAGCTACTTGGGAGGCTGAGGCAGGAAAATTGCTTGAACCTGGGAGGCAGAGGTTGCAGTGAGCTGAGATCACACCACTGCATTCTTGCCTGGGTGACAGAGAAAGACTCCATCTCAAAATAAATAAATAAATAAATAAATAACCCAGTCTCAGGTATTTCTTTATACCTGACAATGCAAGGACAGACTAATGCAGGACTCAAGAGAAAAGAACAGAGACTGTGGGGTTTCCCATATAGACCTGCATCTTATGATAGCGGTGAATTGAGAGTCATACAGATCTGGGATCAAATATTTACTTTCCTCATAATGGTATAAACAAATGGCTTAATCTCTCTGAGTCTTAACTTCCTTGTTTATAAAATGGAAAAGATGTTTTAACGTTTTCTGGTTTATGTGAAGATTAAAGTGTGTAGGAAGTATATTCCATAGTGCTTAGCTCTTTACCTTGATCGATAGATGGTAACGACAACAATAAAAAATGCTTAAGCAAAATGGAAATTTATTGGCATATCTTAATAGATGCTCAGATATGGTGTGGATTTGATTAACTTAAACCAGGTGCCTCCGGTCAAGATTCCCTGTTATTTTCTTGAATTTACCCTCTTCATCTATCTACTTCTTGTCTATCTTTTCAAATATTTGCTTGCCAAACTGATAGTGACAAAGTACCTGCAACCATTCTGGACCTATCTACATATCACAGTCCAGAAGAAATGACACTTATGCCCCCAGCCCTCCAAGCACCTCCCTGACCCTTGCTCCTGCCTGTCCTTGCTTCTGAGAGCCATTCTTATTGAACTGTTTAGATCATAAACAACCTCTGAATCAATGACTTATGATTGGAGAATTGGATATGTTGATTGGCTTAATCTACAGGCTCCATTCTTGGAGTTTGGGGTAGGATCAACTTCCCCTGAGTGTCAAAAGATTGGGGGTGGGGAGGCAGGAGAACATCTGTTAAGAGGGTGATAGAGGGTTCTGAGTAGGAATGCCAGGTTGTGTTTAGGCACTCAAGCCAGCTTAAACTACAGAAAAATGTATCACCACATATGACAGGCATTCCAAAGGTGTGGCTCACTGAAGCCTGTTTGTACCAGCTCACAAGAGCCACTTGTTAAATTTTTAGGAATTTTGAAAGCCAATTGTTAAACCGTTGGTAGCTTGATGTTGCCATACTGAGAGTATTCCCACTATAGAAATTGTCAAAGGCTACAGATCAGGAATCTCCCCTGACTCCCACAAAGCCAGTTACTGGCTACTGGGCAGAAATCAGGGTTGGTGGTTGATTCAGTGTCTTAATGATATTATCAGGGACACAGGATTATTTTCTAGTTTTCCCATCTATAGCTACAACATTGGCATTAGACTAGAGCTATTTGTTTTTGCATGATCATTGAATGGCTTCATCAATGAATCAGCAGCATGATTCCTTATCCATATCCAACAGCAAAGAAAAAGAGGGAAAAACAGGAAAAAAAATCTCCCCTCAGATATGGATCATATAACTGGACTTTTGGTATGATTGAGCCAAATTAAGTCATCTACCTACCATGTGGTCTGCCATATACTGATTGACTTAGGCAACCCAGGAGCCACCTCTGGAGCTGTGGACAGGATCAGTTTCTGCTAAGTATTATGAGTTATGGGGAAAAGTAGATCAAAATGCAAAATTCTGTTAGGAAAACAAAAAGGTAAAATGGATGCTGGATAGTTTCCACTATAGAAGAGAACCAACATTACAGACTACACATATTCTTTAGGTCCCTGACAAGCTGAGTAAGCACTTACTGAGAAAATCTGGATCCTAGGACAAAAGGAAGTTCATTGTTATTGGCCTTACTATGTTTCAGAACCTCTGAAAGAGACACATTGACTTTTTTTATGAAGTAGTCAGAGATCTTCAAGAATCTTTACACCTTTTAAATGACTTTCAGCTGAGTGTAGGTCAAGTCATGGCTACTAGAGAATGCTTATGATTGGATTCCTTCAAAAGAAGCCTTGAGGCAAGGTTTGGCTGCAGGTGGTTCATTGAAGAGGCGATTCCAGGGAACATGGTGATGAGGTTACAAGGTAAGACAGGGAATAAACAAAAACCCACAGTGAAGGCCCTGAAAACCATACTACTGCTATAGGCAGATGGGGCCCAATTCTATTGGGGTTTCTCTGAAGGGTGTGTAGTACACACCTCCACATTATACCAAGAAGGCATGGGGAAGCTGAGTCTTGACACTAACTACAATCTCCTGATGATCAAAGGTCCAGTAGTGTCTATGGCAAAGAGCAGGCTGTTGAGATGTCTTAGTATAGAAGAACTAGGTTGTCTCATGGGATAACTCATTCTCAGTGAAAAAGGTAACGGGCATGATGAATTTTGTTTAGTAAGAACATCTTAATTGGTGACATTAGTTTTGAGTATAGATTGGCATCTATTGCTTAATTCTCTTGCCCATGGATGAAGGCCTGTGTTCCAGGTAAAAAGAAATCAATAGGGAAAGCTGAAAGAGCTGTTCTACGAAGCTTGGTAAAATACTGGTCTCTCATCCCTGTGACAAAATATAGTGCAGATTTATCCAGACATCCAATCTTCCTTTCCTTTCCTCCCTTCTCCTCCCCTCTCCTCCATGCATATTGTCCAAACCACCATCTTACTTTGGCATAATGGGAATTACTCTCTGGTGGGTGTCCAAAGGCCACTTCCTATGGAATTCCTACCCTTATGCCATCTAAACTATGCACCTCTGATATGCACTCACATATAATTCTGTTCTGTAGCTGTTCAATTATCTCCCCTTTGCTAGGCCATGAGCCACCTGAGGGCAGAAATCATGATTAGCACGGAGTAGGTGTTCAGTCAACATTTATTGAATGAATCAGTTAATGAAGGAACATAGGTATGCAGTAGTCATTGATGATCTTGTATGACTGGCATTTGATAGAAAAGTCATACTGAGTGTTAGAGAAGCTGAACTTTTTTTTTTTAAAGATTATATCATTAATTTATTACATGTATCCAAGCTCCTTCGAGATTCCCTGCCACCATCCCTGTGTCATTCCAGCCATGTCCAGTTGCTTCTTCCATGCTTCCCTCATTCTTGTTTCTGACTCTATTACTCCCAGTCCAAATCTTGCTTTTCACTATCTGCACCCTGTGCTCTCCTCTATCTCAAAATAGTCTACCCAAATTCCAACCCTCGTCATAGGCCCAGGGAAAACACTAGTTCCCCCAGGAGGTTGTAGGCTGTAACCAACTATCTTAAAGCTTTGAGTCCTTTCTGAGGTCATCCGTGCTTGTCCTCATTCCGTAAGTCACTCCTATGTTATTTGACCTGTGGTGTGTTTGAACAGATCTTGTGCCCCAATATACATTGTAAGGTTCTTGAAGGCAGACAGGAGGCATAAAGAATGGGTAGGAGGGTGGGCTCTGAACACTGTGCATTTGGATCCCTGCCATTCCTAGATGTGGGACCTTGCCACCTTGGGCAACTTATTTACCTTTTCTGGACCTAAGTTTTCTCACTTCTAGAAGAGGGATAATGATAGTATCTGCCATGTAGTTCTGCTCTGAGGATTACATGAGATACTCCACCTTGAGCACGTGGAATGGTATCTGGAACATGGTAAGTTCTAAATATAGCTTTTTAAAATAATTAATGATTAAATATAATTACAGTAATGCCCAGGGCTTCACAGGCCCAGCTCAGCACCAGTCCAAGAAAGGTATGACATTGATGCTGGAGTTGATAGATTGAGGAGACCACACAAAGAGCTAATGATGCTTAAACACACATCAGATTTCACACAGAGCTTTGGGTTTGGCTTCATCAGCTGCAGGATTCTTCTAGATATCTGCTTTATGAATAAAAATCACAAGTCTACAGAAAAATTCCGGGAAGTGACGAAGAAGGAGCAGTCAAAGGTGATGACAAATGAGATGGTCACAAGTAAAAGTTTCCCTTAATTGCGTGCTTTCCTTCCATCGTTCTGGATACTGCTGTGGCAATTTGGGCAATCTGGGAATTTGGGAAAGATCCATCAGTGGGAGCAATGTGTCCTCGTCACCTAAACAAACAACACTGAAATGCATGCAAGAAAATGGACTTTCTTTTGCAGGGCAGCATCCTCCCGCCACCCATCCAAACCCCTCTGCCTAAACTGCACAGCTTAACATCTGGATTGCAGGGACTTCAGATTTGTTTCCTAAATCTGGATCTCAAAGCTTTCTCCTCCTTAATCTGCCCCGACAACCTTGTCTCATTTTAGACAAGTTCTCAAAAAACTAAATGGTTTAACAAACTAAACAGTTTATAGAAAGTCCCTACAGTTCTAACAAACCAAACGGTTCATAACTTGACCTCATGAATGCCTCTCCTCTATACGTTTTCTTAGATAGATTTTGACCTGGAATTCCCTTCTTTCCATTCATGAAGGCCAAATGCCACCCCTCTTTCAAGGCTTAGTTGAAGGCTGCCTCTTTATGAAACCTCCGGTGTCTCAGGCTAAAGACACTGTTCTTCCTCTCACATTCTTAGTGCTCAGGCCCCATCTGTTTATTAAGGCCAACAGTGCCTCCCTCATTTTTTGTGGTATGGATTAAAGACAATTTTGAAAAGCATCAGAACATTGTCTGGCTTACTCAAAAATGGTAGACATTATTATCATTATCACTCTCATCCTAATGAATTATATGTAGGGTTTATGATCCTAAAGGCAGGGGAAGGGAGTAAGAGTTATGTGTGATTAATTTTACATGTCTAGGCATCCAACAAAAGCTTGCTGCACAAATGATCATACAAATTAATGAGGAAAATGATATCTAACTTATCCCTGAAACAATATAAGGTGCAAATCACTTCTGGTGCTGTGTGAGTCTAAATCTGCAATACCACCCAGCAAGTCCATCATTGTTTTTTCTCCTGATTATGAAGCCAATACATAGTCATCTAGAAAATTCAAGCAATACAAAACAGTTTAAAAAAAAAAAGTGCAAGAGGCCGGGTGCAGTGGCTCTTGCCTGTAATCCCAGCATATTGGGAGGCTGAGGTGGGTGGATCACCTGAGGTCAGGAGTTCGAGACCGGTCTGGCCAACATGGCGAAACCCCACCTCTACTAAAAGTATATAAATTATCCATGTGTGGTGGCACATGCCTGTAATTTCAGCTACTCTGGATACCGAGGCAGGAAAATCACTTGAACCTAGGAGGCACAGGTTGCAGTGAGCCGAGATAGTGCCATTGCACTCCAGTCTGTTTTAAAAAAATAGAAAGTGCAAATGAATCCCAGTCTCACTGTTTGAAGGTAACTCTTGTGAATTTTTAGATATCTACACACACACAAAGTTAAAGAAAGGTGATCACACCATACATGCTTATAAACTACATTTTACTCAGTGGGTTACGGTTGCTATTCCATGTTAATAAATAAAAATAATTTCTTTTTAATATTAGTTTTAAATATCATATAATTGTTATGTCCTCACCCAGATCTCATCTTGAATTGTAGCTCCCATAATTCCCATGTGTCATGGGAGGGACCTGGTGGGAGGTAACTGAATCATGGGGGCAGGTCTTTGCCATGTTGTTCTTATCATAGTGAATATGTCTCATGAGGTCTGATGGTTTTATAAAGGGGAGTTTCCCTGCACACACCCTCTTGTCTGTCGCCATGTAAGACATGACTTTGCGCCTCATGTGCCTTCAGCCATGATTGTGAGGCCTCCTGGAACTGTGAGTCCATTAAACCTCTTTCCTTTATAAATTACCCAGTCTCAGGTATGTCTTTATTAGCAGTGTGAAAACAGACTGATACAATAATATTCTTTTTTGGTACATAGTATTCTACTGCTTTGGGGTATCATATGTTGGTAAAATTCAAATGTTACCATAATTTATTTTGCTGAAATATAAATGTTATAAAGGAATGTGAAGACATTTAACCACTATGGGTCATGAACATTTTAGTTCTTACTTGACTTGTTTAACCTAAAGACTTGGTGGTGGGGTGCAAGAAGGTAATGTCCGAGGAATTGGGCTAGGTCTGCTGTTGGCAGGCTCAGGTGAACAGAGTGTCTCCAGATGGCTGAGGAAAGGGAGAGCTCTGGACAAAGGATGTAAGAGAACAGCCTGATGTTGAAATCAACTTCCCTAGGTAGACATACTTGGGTCAGCCCTGTCTGGGGCTTTGGGCCTCTCTAGCTCTCAGCTCCCAGTATAAACCTAAGCCAAGTTCAAAGGTACAGGTTCTGGAGCTACTCCCAGCAGAACAAGGTTATTTCCTTAGTACTCAATACTGGACAAACAGCTTGCCAGCAAGTTATGGGGAGGACAAAAATGAAAGTACTTAAAGAGGGAGGAAATTAACTTTATTGAGTGCCTACTATGTACCATGGTATATGCTTACACAAAAAAGTATTTGGCAAAATTCAATATCTACTTATGACAAACATTTTCAATTTGGTGAAGTGCATCTAGAAAAAACCCTTGACTAACATACAACTTAATGGAGGAGAATTGAATGTATGCTATCTGACTACTCCATCCAATGGTCCTGTTATCCCCACTTACAGATAAAGGAGGTGAGGGCTGAATATATCAATGAACTTGTATAAAATCATACAAAGAAAATTCTAAGAAATCAGGAGGCTATTGTAAAGAAAATTTGCAATCTTTAAAGTCCTGCTAGGACTATAAAATTGTGTCTAACCTCTCCCTACTTTGAGATTTGAGTTTGACAGCTAGGGCTTCAGCAGCAACTTGGAGATGCTAAACAGCAAATGATATTAGATTCACTCTGGGGGCTTTAGTGGACCTTCCTCAAAGACATGATTTGGAAGATGTGATTTTAGGAGAATAAAATGTGATTATTGGACCAGGATTAGTCCTGTTTATGGGTTTGTTCATTTATTCAATAAATGCTTACTGTATTTCTACTCTGTGCCAGGCACTGTACTAGGTCTGGCTTATATACATGGCTACCTCCTGGAACCATTAGTCAAGAGGCAGATGCTAATGGGATAGTGACAGTTAAATGCTAAACACAACTTTGATAGATGCCATTAGAAAAAAACTTAGTGGGGGAGTATGACACGAAGATTTGACCTAGTGTGGGAAGTCAGGAAAGTGACCAAGGATCTGAGATCATAAGGAAGGAAGAGCTTGCTGAAGGTTCCCCGGCAGGAGCAAGCAAGAGGAGCAGAGAGATTGGAGGAAAAGCCATGTCTTGCTAATGAGATCAAGAACAGCCCGAAGCCTGGGAACATGGTGGTGGTCACTAACTGTGGCTGTACTTATACAGCGGCTTGGGAGGTTTGCCATTCAAGGCAGGAGAAGTAGTTGTAAAGACTGCCCAAACTAAGGACTTATTAGTAACTGACAATTTGCACAGATTCCTGGGATAGCTTGAGCAAATTTTTTTGTTATTGGGAAGGCTGAATGTTTCATGTCCGTCTAGTCACACAGCACTAGCTGTGTTTGGGGCCCTCTAGGTAGTTCTGTGGTCTGTATCATGTGTCTGGCTAGTGTGACCCCCACCTTGAAGATTTTCTTGTGAGTTTGCCGAGGTTAGTGTGTTGCGGATGAATGGAGAAGAGTCCCTCTGATCTCTGTGTATTCCTGGGAATTGAAAGGGAGGGTCATCCATCTTCCCAACACTGAAATCAAGAGCAAGATCTGTTTAAACAAAATAGAAAGTGCAAATGAATCCTAATCTCACGGTTCAAAGGTAGCTCCTGTGAATTTTTAGATAACTACACACACACAAAGTTAAACAAAGGTGATCACACCATACATGCTTATAACCTGCATTTTACTCAACAATAGGTTACAGTTTCTATTCCATGTCAATAAAAATAATTTGGCTTCTTCAGGAAGATTTTGTAACTATGACAAAAAATAGGAAAAAAAGTAAATTTTTTTAAATTTTCATTTTAAAGCCAAATACCTAGAAATCTAAAGATATGGCGTCTGCAGAAAGTATCCACCAAAATGAATGGTCTTCACTCTGCTGGCTATGGCATGACAGGACGACCTTGTGTTCCCTGCCCTAAATGAGCCAATTAACCTCAGCTAGGAGAAAAAAATTCTTAGCTACAAAACCAACTCATCAGCTGGCCTTCAAATGCGTCAGTAGAGAGTGAAGATAGCTCAACACAAATCCATAACTGAAAGCAGAGCAACCAACTCACAGGTGAAGGTGGTGGGGGCGGGAAGGAATCAACTTCTCCAATGACAAACAAGGCTGTGCTTCACTTCCAGTTGGCCACAAGGTGGCAGTATTTCTCCTGGTACTAAATTTGCCCGTGCTTGTCTTAGAAGACTTACTTCCTATGGAAATAATGTCTGTCATTTCACATTTTGGTTCATTTCTCTTTTTCCCCAACAGAGGAACAAGCCAGCATGGGTTAAGGCAAGAATTAAATATGAAATCAGGCAATCCAGGTTCTAATTCTAGCTCTGTGGTGAGCTAACTGTATAACTTTGGATTTAACATATCTGAGTTTCAATTTGCTCACCCACAAAATGAAGATACCTCTCACCTGCTCTTCTTATCATTGTCAGACACAAGACTAAGCTATATATGCAAGTGTAATCAATTATAATGTACTATAACACTGGTTCTCAACTTTTAATATAAGAATCATATGAGGAAATTTTTAAAATACACACCCTTAGGTCCAGCTTCTAACTACATTTCAAGTAGTCCAGGACGACGCCTGAGAGTTTGCATACTCTTACCTGTTAATCTGCAGTTATCAAGATGATGAAGGCCCAGGGACCACAATTTGAGAAACTGCACTATGCAAACACATGCCAGTAGAAGGTGAGAGGTTAAGGCACAGAAGTTTCTCTTATCTTTTCTTATAATGGTATTTATTTTTCTCTAATTTGAATAAACGTTTTGCAGACAATTTACTGCTCTTAGATTAATTCACTGAGGGCAGACGTCTATATTTTGTTCACCTCCTTATGTTCACAGCAATTGTTGGGTGTTAATTGGATAAGAATCGTAACCATGGTTACCTGAACCTTTGATGGAGGTAGTCTGTAGAGCATCCCTAGCAGTCACTTCACTTACAGAGATATTTGGTGATAGGACCTGGTAGACTCAATAGAATTGACCTGAGCTTTGCCTTTGTACCCCCATGGGCTCATTTTTGTTACCTAGTAAGTGACAAGTGCCATTTAGTAATGGCTGGTCACGGGCTTCACTGTGCTGACACAAACAGTTGTGCAGGACATTTAGTAATGAGTTTCCATAAACCTCCTGGAGTTTTCTATCACTATGGATATCACAGATCACCAGGGCTTTTCAACCAGCTCTGGCAGCATTTCAGAGTCTTTAAGAGAGACTTAGCCCCCTTACTCATCAGAGGGTGCTCCTCGCCCAGCTGTTGCCCTGAGAGAAGGTCTAGTTCAAAGGTGAATATAGCAGGAGAGACCTGCAGTCTGGCACCTTGGGCCTGTGGCCAGGGTGTAATAGAATAGCTTGAATGTGATATCCCCAGCACCTGGATGTGGATATCCAAATCTCATCTTAAGTGACAGCAAGCAGGACTGTCAGCAAAGTTGTCAGAGGCAGCTACAGAAACTTGCTGTATTCGAATTTCACATTGACAGAGAAAGGAAAGTGCTGTATTCACGTTTCATATTGATAGAGAAGGAAAGTGCTTAAATTGAACCATGGGCTTTTAAATCTTTCAGCAAATATTTATTAAGCAATAATTGCTTTTATTCTGGGCCCTTAATTAAAATGTGAATAAAATATCCAAAGACTCTGCTATTGTGAGGCTGAGATTCTAGCAACAAGAGATAGATAAGTAACAAACATAATGATTGCATAAAATTATTTATGTTAAGAAGGGATTTGTAATCTGATAAGTAATGCAGGGTACAGGAGATGGGGGAGAAGGCAGTTGGGGGAAGGAGCAAAGTGTATTATTAAATAGGATGGTAAGGAGAGGCCTCTGTGGGATTGGAGCAAAGACTCGAAGAAGAGTTGTCCAGAGAAAATCACTGGAGCAAAGGTCTAGGGCCAGAGAATGCCAGGCACTCAGGAGGCATAGCAAAGAGTCCAGCACAGCCACAGTGGATGAGTTCGGGGAGATCACAGGACCACATAGACTTGGTCCTACTAGAGGACAAGGATTTTGCTGAAGGCATCTTTGTATCCTCAAGGACGAATATTGTATTTTGCATGCACCAGATGCTCAAATTGATTGGAGTCAGGATAGGACAAAGCCTTGGGGAAGGTTGTGCCACAGGAAAGAGCTGAAGGCCTAGCCTTCAGGGAATGGACACCCCTTTTTGGAAAAGAGAGAATTCATGGAAAGCAGGTATAGTATGAATGCTGGACTCAGTTGCAGTATGGAGAGCTGCCAAAGAGGAATTCCTCCACGCCATCCTCCCACATCCTACTTGTGCCTGTGGCCTTTTCTCCACCCCGCTCCCCCCGCCCCGCCCCCCACCCACTCAGCACTCAACTGACCTATGCATAACACCTTACTCATCCTTTCACTGCGAAAGGACTTTCTTAAGAACTCGGAATTTGGAAAGTCCCTTTCTCCTTTTCCCCTTTCTGTTTTTAATTGAGCTGAAAATCACATAACATAGAAATTAACTGTTTTAAAGTATACAATTTTGTGGCATTTAATACATTCACAATGCTGGGCAATCACCACTTCCACTAGTGCCAAAACATTTTTTCATCACTTTAAAAGAAATTCCACTGAGCAGTCACTCTCCACCCCTCCCTCTATTCAGGCCCTGGAAACCACTAATCTGATTTGTGTCTTAATGAGATTAACTCTTCCAGATATTTTATGTAAATAGAATCATATTCTGTGTAGCCTTGTGTGTCCAGTTTATTTCATAGAAATGCATTTCTTAACTCTAAAAACAATCTAGTAAAGAGGCAAATTTTAATTACCGCATAGTCAGAAAAGGTAATGTAATGGCAGTTAGTTAATGTCTGATGGTAGCAGCCCAAGGCTTTCTAGATTTCTTCAGCTTGCGAAGGTGACAGGAGGAAAATGAAATGTACATAATGCTTGTCAGATTTCTATTTCCTAGAGCCAGTATGCTTTGGATAAAGATCCAGAATACGGATGACATCAGTAACAGCTCTGATAGATCACCTCACAGTCTTACCTCGTGTTCTTGACTGCCAATAACAGCAAGTGTTAGAATAGGGAAGTTTACTGTGCTGGTTTCCTGTAGGGGGTGGGAGTGAAGAAAGGTTTGAGGTTGTCTTATTCTTCAGTTTGTTGTGTATTATCAGTCCATACAAGAACTCTTGAAAAAATTTTCCATTTATGTATTTTATTCCCAGACTCCACTGCCATTGGCATTCCTCATAGGTAGCCATTCTAATGTATTTAAAATGTACCTTTCTCTTTGTATGTAGTCATGTGAACTATTTATTGCTGTCTTGTGTGCCTACATTTTTAATTTATGTAATTGATCGTATGTTACTATATCTCATGGCATTTCTACTCAATATGATGCTTTGAAGATCAATTCATATATGTGTATATAAATAAGTCAATAAACTTTTGTATATTAACCTGTATATGTTATTTATATATTTGTATGTATCATATATATCACATACATGCATACAGATATATCTAATATATGCATCATATATATCATATGGCATCATCTATCATCTCTATCACAGCGCCCTGCACAAATTTGGTATTAAATAAATTAATGTCAATAAAAGGATCAAGTTTTGCTTTTCATGCCCACAAAATAGTTTCTTTCTAAACTAATCTACCTTTTTGAACTGAAGGATAAATATAATATTATTACTCAAGATAAAATCACTACACACACACACATACACACACACAGTGGAGGACAAGGACTTTGTTGAAGGCATCTTTGTATCCTCAAGGATGAATATTATGTTTTGCATGTACCATATATATATATTCCATGTTCTGGTGGGTCTTATTATCCTCATTTTAAAGATAAACTGAGACTCCAAGAAGGTGACTTTGTACATATTCACACATCTTTCTGCTGACAATTCAAACCAAATCCTTGTACTCCAGAAAGATTCCTAATATCATGAGTAATGTCATTTGTAGGAAATCATGGTCATGCATTCACTGGAAACCTAATAAACTTTCACTGAAAACCAACAGTCATCTGGCCTGAGATCTAGAGTTAGCTGAGTGGGTGCCTGTCCCCAAACCTGAGTTAGTTCTCAGTTGTCCCTTCTTTTTAAGGGTGAACAGACCAGGCTCAGGTCGGCCAGGTATCTTCCATGCCTCACACTGTCTTTCACAAATGTGTGGTGTGTGTGCATGTGTATGTGTGTTGTGCAGTCCCTATCCTGGATTCTGTTTCAAGCTTCCAAGATCCAGTGGTTTCTAACAAGAGCTACAGCGGCATTGTTTGTTTCCAGGTGATTCTTTCTTGATGGCATTTGGCAATATTGAGACAGCAGCTTCCTGACTTTAGAAATATACATACTTATCTGCATTGTTACCTTTTGTTAACTGAAAAAATATGTATTGAATGTTTGTCCAACTATATCCCAGCACTCTATCTAAATGCTGGGCACATAGCGATGAACTCAAAGTTATTACCACAATGAACTAAGTTTATCTCAAAATGAAAATAGACAGCAGAATATAAATGTAGTAATTAATTATGTTTTACTCTAATAAGGAATATCAAGAGGAAGTACAGATGCTGTGAACTGATATAGCAGGAAAACCTTATTTAGACTGTGGCATGGGTAGAAGATGATGGAGGGGCTTCCGAGGAAATGACCCATATTTCCTTCCATATCTAAGTGTATCTCTATATAGACATGAATGGATAATCATGAAAACTTAAAGGTGACTATCTCCAGGCAGTGGAATTATGAGGGGTTATTTTTTCCATATATATATGGAAAAATAATATATATCATATATAATAATATATGATATATAAATATGTAATATGTAACAATATATGTTGTTAATAATATATAACATATATTATTAATATATTATTAATATATAATAAATAACAAATATATATGTGTGTGTGTGTATATATATATGTAATATAGGAGGAAGGTTTTTCTCAGTCCTCTTAGGGTCCCTGACAGAGTCTGAAAATAAAACTGACAAAGTCAGATTAGCAGGAGAAAAGCATTACACATTTATTTAATATAAGTTTGATGTGACACGGGAGCTTTCAGAAATGAAGATCCAAAGGCCTATTGTCCCAGCCACTGCAGAGGCGGAGGAGGGGAGATCACTTGAGCCCAGGGGTTTGAGGCTGCAGTGAGCTATGATTGTGGCACTGCATTCCAGTCTGAGGGACAGAGCTAGACTCCCACTTAAGGAAAAAAAAAAAAGGTCCTAAGACACAGGTAAACCTGTTTAGTTTTAATGACAGGTTTGAAGAAGTGAACGGACATGAGCAAGTAGAACTGGACAGCAGTGGTATGATTTAACGCTAATAATTGAGACAAACTTAGCAAAGCCTGTTCAGACTCCTCTTGACATTTCTGTGTCTTTGAAGATAAGAAAGCTTCTTTCCTCTGGGCATAGGGAAGGCAGCTCTTGAATGAGGGTCTTATGACCTGCTTCCGGGCAGAAGGCAGTGTAAGGTGAGAGTGACCTTCCTGCTTCTGCTGTTTTTTTCAAGTTCCAAGGGGGCCATATTTTGGGACAGCATGTCCTGAATCCCATCAATATCCATGAGAATTATATTTCAAAGGCATTTACTATGCAGATAAGGTACACAGGCATTTGCTGAAAGCACAATTGAATCAAATCTATAGGGAGTTTAAACGGCTGATTTTGTGTCTGACTTTGTGGCATAGACTTAATGAGAAACTATTGATGCTGACAGGGTCTTGGGGAATCTCAGATATTTCATTTTTCTAAGGAACAGATTGCAAAATATTCATTACAAACTATGTTATAGTCATGCAAAAAGATACGTGTGCATTTATAGGTCAAGTGTGTTTCTGGTAGGCCACAGATCACTGGGTCTTGTGTATTTATTCATTCACCCACTCTATGTCTTTTGATTAGAGAGTTGAGTACATTTACATTCACTGTTACTATTGATTGGGAAGGACTTACTCCTGGCATTTTGTTATGTGTTTTATGGTTGTTTTGTGGTCTTCTCTTCCTTCTTTCCTTACTTTCTGTCTCTTTTTTGTAAAGATGATTTTCTCAGCTGGTATTTCTTGCTTTTTATTTTTTGTGTACCTGTTGTATGCTTTTTGATTTGAGGTTATCACGATGTTTGTAAATAATATCTTATAACTTATACTGTCTTATTACTTATACCTATCTTTAACCTGATCACTTATAATTTATACTGTCTTTAAACTGATGAGAACTTAACACTGATTGCATAAACAAATAAGCAAAGAAAAAACTAAAACTCCACACATTAACTTCATCCCCTCACTTTTAAACTTCTTTGTTGTTTCTTTTTATGTCTTATTATATTGTCTATTTCTTGAAATGTTTCTGGATTTATTTTTGTTAGCTTCATCTTTTGGTATTCTACTCACGACATGAGTAGTTTACATACTATAATTCCAGTTTACAATATTCTGTGTTCTGTGTATTTACTATTACCGGTGAGTTTTGTATATTCAGATGAGTTCTTGTTGCCCATTAAGATCTTTTTCCTTTCAGATTGAAGAACTCTCTTTAGCTAGCATTTCTTGTAGGACAGGTCTGGTGTTGATGAAGATTCTTTTTAATTATTTCAATATCTTTGTTAAATTTATCTGATAGGATTCTGAATTCCTTCTCTGTGTTATCTTGGAGTTCATTAAGCTTCTTTGAAACAGCTATTTTTAATTCTCTATCTGAAATACCATAGATGTCTGTCTCTTCAGGATTGCTCTTGAAGTCTTATTTAGTTCATTTGGTGAAATTATGTTTCCCTGGGTGGTCTTAATGCCTGTGGATGTTTGTTAATGTCTGGGCATTGAGGACTTAGGTAGTTATTGTAGTGTTCACAGTCTGGGCTTGTTTGTGCACATTCTTCTTGGGAAGGTTTTCCAGGTATTTAAAGGGACTTGGGTGTTGTGATCTAAATCCCTGGTCACTGCAGCTGTATCTGCTTTAGGGGGCACTTCTAGAGCCCAGTAACACTGTGGCTCTGCAGACTAACAGATATACTGCCTTGATAGTCTGGGGTAAAATTCAGGAGAATTACCTGTTTTTACCAACAATTATTCTTCTTCTCTTACTTTCCTGTTGATAAACATTCTATCTCTCTCTCCGTGCTGAGCTGCCTGGACCTGGGAAGAGTGGTGACACAGCACCCCTGCGGCCTCCATCCCTGGTACTGCACTGGGTCTCATCCAAGACTACAGTGACCAATGCCTGGCTATTGCCTCTGTTCACTTCAGGCCCAAGGGCTCTACAATAGCAAGTGGCAAGTCCAGCCAGACTTGCGTCTTTCCCTTCAGGGCAGTGAGTTTCTCCCAGCCCTGAGGGGACCCGGAGACACTCTCCAGAGCCAAGGCCTGGAGACAGGAAACTTAGGAATCTATCTGGCACTCTATTCTACTCTGGATGAGCTGGCACCTAAGCTATGAGACAATGCCCTCCCTACTCTTCCCTCCCCTTTCCTCAAGCAGGATTCCCCATGGCCACCATCACTCAGGCCCATGGTGAGTACTGCCTGGCTACCGCCAATGTTCACTCAAGGCCCAAAGGCTCTTCAGTCATTATTTAGTGAATGCTGCCAGGCCTGGGACTCTCTTTAGGGAAGTGGGCTCCCTTCTGGCCCAGGGAAGTTCCAGAAATGCCATCCAAGAACCAAAGCCAAAAGCTGGGGACATCAGAAGTCTACTTGCTGCTCTTCCCCACCATGGCTGAGCTGGTACCCAAGCTGCAAGGCAACGTCCCCTTTCCTCTTCCCTCTCCTTTCCTCACGCAGGAGTCTCTCGCTGTAGCCGCCCCAGCTGGAAATGTGCTGGATCACAGCCAAATCCAGCACAGCTGAGTCTCACCCAAAGCCTGCAGCGAGTACTGCCTGGCTACCGCTGCTGATTATGGAAGGCCCAAGGGCTCTTTAGTCAGCAGGTAATGAATTCTGCCACGATTGCAACGTTCCTTTCAAGGCAGTGGGTTCCCTTCTGGCACAAAGCCTGTCTGTAAATGTTGTCTTAGGAGCTAGGGCCTGGACTCTGCCTGGTGCCGTATCCTACTGTAGCTTAGTTGGTGTCCAAGTTGCAAGACAAAGTCCTCCTTTCTCTGATTTCTCTTCTCAAGCAGAGGGAAGGAGTCTCTCCTACAGCGGTGAGCTACACTTTCTGGGGTTGGGGAGGGGAGACACAAGCACTCCCTTGGCCGCCTCAGCTGGTATCTCACTAGGTCGTGTGCACCCCAAGTCCATTATCTGTGAGTCAGCACAACACCAGTTTGTCCAGGAATTGCAGTTCTTGATACCAGACTACTTTTTAAGTTTATTATGATCCCGAGGAATTTTAGCTCTTGGTAGCGGAGCTTGACAGGACTCAGGTTCCAATAGCTGGGCTGGATGATTTGTCTCTGACTAGTCTAAATTCTTCATCTGTATATGCTGGCTAAGTTCTGCCTGGTATTGCTTTCCACTGTGACAGGGTCAATACTGAGCTCCAACACAAAAGTCCTACAATCATGTGCTCTCCCTTCCCCAAGTTCACAGATTCTCTGTGCCATGCAGCCACTGCAAGGGAATCAGGGAGGGGTGGTGTAGGCAATTTAAGATGACCTTTCTGCTCCTCTTCAGTGCCTCTTTCCTTAAATTTATGTCAAAACCAGGAATATGATTGCTTATCTGATTGTTGGTTCTTAAGACAGTGCTCTTATTTGTGGATAGCCATTCAACCTGGGTGCTCCCATGAAGAGGATGATCACTGGAGACTTTTATTTGACCATCTTGCTCTGCCTTTTCTTCATAACTTTTTAAAAACAAACAGATTTTATTTTTTTTTTTTGACTTTTTTTTTAGATGCAGGGGGTCCTCGTGTGATTTGTTTGTTAGATGGGTAAATTGTGTATCACTGTAGTTTGGTGTACAAATGGTTTTATCACCCGGGTAGTGAGCATAGTACCCAAAAGGTAGTTTTTTGATCCTCGCCCTCCACCTACCCGCTCCCTCTAAATAGGCCTCCGTGTCTATTGTCCTCATCTTGGCGCCCATGTGTACTCAGTGTTTAGCTTCCACTTGTAAGTGATAACATGTGGTATTTGTTTTCTCTTGCAGTGTTAATTCACTTAGGATAATGGCCTCCAGCCGCATCCGTGCTGCCGGTAAGAAACTGATTTTGCTTTTTCTGTGATTGTGTAGGATTATATGCTGTATATGTGCCACATTTTCTTTTTTCAGTCTACCATTGATAGGTATCTAGATTGATTCTGTGTATTTGCTATTGTGAATAGTGCTGTGATGAACATATGAGTGCACGTATCTTTTTGGTAGAATGATTTGTCTTCGAGTATATACTCAGTAATAGGATTGCTGTGTCAAATGGTAGTTCTGTTTTAAGCTCTTTGAGAAATTTCCTATCTGCTTTCCACAGTAGCTCAGTAGCTGAATTAATTTACAGTCCCACCAGCCATGTATAAGTGTTCACAACCTCACCAACATCTGCTATTTTTTGATTTTTTAATAATAGCCATTCTGACTGGTGTGAGATGGTGTCTCCTTGTGGTTTTGATTGCATTTCTCCTATGATTAGTGATCATGAGCATTTTTTCATGTTTGTTGGCCACTTGTAAGTTTTCTTTTGAGGAATGTCTGTTCATTTTCTTTGCCTGTTTGTAATGGGGTTTTTTGGGTTTTTTTGTGTGTTTGTTTTTTGCTTGTAAATTTAAGTTCCTTATAGATTCTGGATATTAGACCTTTGTTGGATACATCGTTTGCAAGTATTTTCTCCTGTTCTGTAGGTTGCTTATTTACTCTGTTGATAGTTTCTTTTGCTGTGCAGAAGCTTTTTAATTTAATTAGGTCCTACTTGTAAATTTTTTAGTTTTGTCACAGTTGCTTTTGGAGTCTTCATCACGAAATCTTTGCCAAGGCCCATGTACAGAGTAGTACTTCCTAGACAGTCTAGTATTTTTATAGTTTTGGGTTTTACATTTAATTCTTTAATCCATCTTGGCTTAATTTTTGTATATGGTGAAAGGAAAGGATCCAGTTTCAGTCTGCTGCATACGGCTAGCCAGTTATCTCACCCTCATTTATTGAATAGGGAGTTCTTTCCCCATTGCTTGTTTTTGTCAACTTTGTCAAAGATCAGTTGGTTATAGTACATCACTTTATTTCTGGATTTTCTATTCTTTTCTCTTGGTCTATGTGTCTGTTTTTATACTAGTACCATGCTTTTTTGGTTACTGTGGCCTTGTAGTATAGTTCGAAGTTGGGTAGTGTGATGCCTCTGGCTTTCTTTTTGCTTAGGATTTCTTTGGATATTTGGGCTGCTTTTTTGTTCCATATCAACTTTAGAGTCTTTTTTTCTAATTCTGTGAAAAATGATGTTGATAGTTTGATAGAAATAGCATTGAATCTGTAAATTGCTTTTGGCAGTATGCCCATTTTAACAATATTGGCTCTTCCTATGGATGAATATGGAATGTTTTTTCATTTGTGTGATCGCCGATTTATTTCAGTAGTATTTTGTAATTCTTGTTGCTGAGGTCTTTCAGCTCTTTTGTTAGCTGTATTCCTGGATATTTTGTTTTTTTTTTAAGGCTATAGTAAATGGAATATTGTTCTTGATTTAGCTCTTAACTTGAATGTTATTGATGTCTAGAAATGCTGATTTCTGTACAGTGATTTTATATCCTGAAAGTTTACTGACATTGTTTATCAGTTCTAGGACTCTTTGGGCAGAGACTGTGGGGTTTTCTAAGTATAAATCATATCATCTGTGAAGAGAGATAGTTTGACTTCCTCTCTGCCTATTTACATGCCTTTTATTTCTTTCTCTTGCTTGATTACTTTGGCTAGGACTTCCAGTACTATTTTGAATTGGAATGACGAGATTGGACATCTTTGTCTTGTTCTGGTTTTCAAGGGGAATATGAGCAGCTTTTGTCCATTCAGTATGAACTTGGTGTTGGCTGTGGATTTCTCATAGATGGCTCTTATTATTTTGAGGTATGTTCCTTTGATGCTTAGTTTGTTGAGAGTTTTTAACACAGAAGAATGTTGAATTTTATTGCAAGTTTTCCAGTGTCTATTGAGATGATAATGTGGTTTTGGTTTTTAGCTCTGTTTATGTAATGAATCACATTTATTGATTTATGCATTTGAACTAACCCTGCATTTCAGACATGAAGCCTATGTATCATGGTGAATTAACCTTTTGATTTGCTGCTGGATTTGGATTGCTAGTATTTTATTATTATTATTATTTTTAGGAATTTTGTGTCTATGCTCATCAGAGATATTGGCCTACTGTTTTATTGTTTTGTTGTTGTTGTTGCGTCTCTGTCAGGTTTTGCTATCAGAATAATGCTGGCCTCATTGAATGAGTTAGGGAGGAGCCCCTCCTCCTAGATTTTTTGAAATAACATCAGTCACATTGATATTACCTCTTCTTTGTACATCTGGTAGCATTCAACTGTGATTCATTTTGTTTTAGGGTTTTCTTGGTTGGTAGGTTTTTTATTAATAATTCAATTTCAGGACTCATTATTGTTCTGTTCAGGATTTCAATTTATTCCTGATTCAACATTGTATGTAGTTTTTGGGATGCCATTAGCGTCATAAATCTTTAATGATTACAGAAGCCAAGAATCATTGCATATGTAAAGTAACTCTTTTTTTCACACTATGTAGATTCCTACTTTATTTGGAGAAAATATATGAGAATGGACAGGAGATTTTAGTTCAGTTTTCTGAGACATTAAATTTTAACATAGGCGGTATGTTATAATATAGCCTATACAAGGAAAAAAGCATAGAAGTTTGAGCCTCATAAACAACTTTGAGTTATCTATTAGATCAGTGTGAACTATATAAAAATCTCAGATATTAGAACCAAGCAAACTGGGTTCAAATTCTAGCCTCAACACTTACTAGCCATGCAGCCTTTGTTAACACATGTTATACTTCTGAATCTTAATGTTCTTATGTGTAAAATATATGTAGGGTTGATGTGAAGATCAGGTGATATGTATCAAACACTTAGTGTGATTCCTCTGGCAGTGAAAAAGAAGATAAATTATGTATGGGGCATGAATCTTATGCATCCCTTCCTTCAGTTTCCTCCAACTCTACCTATCTTCTCAACTACTACACCACCTGTCACTCCCCTAATCTCTCCTTAGTCCTCATAGTTCCACTACTTGAGAACACTCAGTAACTTTCCCTGAGTATGTTGGATTTTTTTGCCTTGGCTAATCACATGTACACTTGGAGTTTCTGGTTCTGATCATCAGTTCTGTTTTTAAATAAACACCACACAGCAAAGTTTGGGACCTAGCATCTCAAGATGTCACTGAAGAGACTGGATGACACAACCCAGAAGTTCAGGGGCTTTATCTCCTTGTGGGACAAAAATTTGACCACAGAGAAACAGCAGTTGGGAAGAATCTGGACAGACAAATACTTTCTCCTTCCTGTTTTCCTGAAGGATAATTTCTCCTTGTCACCCAAATGGAGAATATCCGACTAGACATTCCTTCTGAGCAATACTTGTGTCTTTTCATGACTTGGCTTAAAGCAGTAGGCAGCATCATTTCAGAGCACATTCTTCCTAGTCAGAAATACTTAGACATGCATTTCAGAAGAGTTCAGGTCTATGTAATATTGCCATCAGTTCCCATCTTAGGCTAAGACGTTTCTATGCAGATTCTGGGCAGGAAATTGCTAAGACCTATGACACAAACTGATAAACTAATAGAAAACTCGTTTCTTGAACATGGTGTTCTAGAAGCCTCTTTTGCAGAAGATTGGCTTCTCTGCAAAGTTAGAAATAGTAACATGGAAGAAACATCCCAGCTGTGTGTTTCATCTTAATGAGGAATCACTTAAGTTAGAAAACTCAAGCATCATCACCTTCTTTTTCTCTCTCACCTTCTACATCCTATTTATTACCCATACTGGTCAATGTAACTTGTTAATGTTTTTCTAACCCATTCCCTGTTCTTTGTCTCATTATAGTTCAGACTCATCACTTTGCTGGACAAAATCCTCAGAACTTCTGATCTGCTAGCCTCCAATCTCACCTTACTTGAACTTCTTCTCCAAACCATCATCAGATCAATCTTTCTAAAATATAAGGTGGATTTCTTTGCCCCTCTACTCATAATTCCTCAATAATCCCTTACTTCCTTTTAGAGAAAGCCTCAGGTTAAATTTATTCTATGACTGTTCCCCAACCCCTGACCCCCTACTATTACAGAATAATTCCAAAACAGTGTGATAAATATTGCAGAGGGAAATGCTCAGTGCTATTCTCTGTTATTTATCAAAACAGTATGTACTCATGGGTGGGATTAGTGCCCATAATAAAAAAGACTCCAGAGAGCGCTCTCATCCCCTTTCACCCTGTGAGATCGCAAAGAGAAGATGGCCATCCATGTACTAGGAAGTTGGTCTTTGCCAAACACTAAATCTGCTGGCCCCTTGATCTTGAACTTCCCAGCCTCTAGAACTATAAGAAATAAATTTACATTTTTGAAATCCACCTAACTTATGTTACTTTGTTATAGCAGCCCAAACAAAGACAATAACTTCAATTCCACCTGAAGGTAGTGTCAATTCATCTTATCAGGTAATTTCATGTTAATAGTATTACTTTGGTTTTCTTTATGCAAATAGTTTTTCATCCCTGGGAAATTAATAATAAAAGGTAAATCAAATTTGTAGATTTACAATTTACCTGGCCAATATGGTGAAACCCCATCTCTCCTAAAAAATACAAAAATTAACTGGGCATGGTGGTGCATGCATGTAGTCTCAGCTACTTAGGAGGCTGATTCTACACACAATGTTGAATCAGAAATAAATCAGTTCAAGGTTCAATCCCTTGAACCCAGGAGGCAGACATTGCAGTGAGCCAAGATCACACCACTGCACTCCGCTTGGGTGACGGAGTGAGACTCCGCCTCAAAAAAAAAAAAAAAAAAAAAAAGGAGTAAGTTTTGTAATCAGTGGGATAGTCTCCCAATATTTGAATTTAAAGTGTTTGTAGGTGTTTAAGAGATTGTGACATATAAGGCTTGCAATTCCTAATAAACTATGTAATTAATTTTAGAGTTTTGGATTTTAGCTGAATAATTTCCCAAAATAAAAAAACCGTATTGTGTGCTTAAGGCAATTTGAGGTTAACAATACTTATAAGTTAATTTATTAACTGTTTGATTGAATATTTAGGAAAAACTTGATAGGGCTGCAAATTTTAAAGTATTTAACAAGAAAATTGAATATAATTAGGAGTAGATTTAAAATATTTAAATAATTTAATCTATTAAATTTGTAAATAGTCTAATTTTTTAAAATTGAGGTGATTGAACACTTATCAAAGCCTTTCCCAGAAGTAATAGTTCCTATTTATAAAAAGTTGACTCAATACATAAGTTTATAAGATTCACAAAAGACATAAAACCTTAAAATATAGGTTTTAAAATTTCTACTGTGATAAATAAATATTAATTTAAATCCCAAGTCGCTTCAAATAGTTTCTTTAAACTTGAAAGCTTTCCCCCGAAGACAAAAACTGGAGATCGGAAACTCAACTTCCAATTTTAAAAGGATAGGAATTTCAAGTCAGAAACTATTACAATTAGAATTAAAGTTCTTTTATTTATGGGATGACAAAATAATAGTCTGAGTAATTTTGCAAAGACTCAAAAAATATAATAGCCATATACCCTTTTTAGGAAAGAAAATGGTTCAAATATAAATTTTTAATGGCACAGATATTCATTAAAGTAAAAATGTCAGGAATAAAAATGTGAATGTACAAACTCCTTACAGGTCTTCATCTTTACCATCAATTTAAAACTAAACATTCTAGAAGAAGATTCTAGAGTTTGGGGGAAATGCTTGGCTGTGTAGTGTCTTACTTAGTTTTCCTCTTCTGCTTTATTCTCAGTACTGAGAAATGTGTTTTCTGGAACCACATTCTTCATTCCATTAATTGGTTGGAATCTCTTGCCATTTCTTTGAGTAAAAGTTATAACCATCCTACCAGTAATATTCTATTAAGTAGCTGTACATCAGTAATGACTTAGCTCTTTAGACCTTTAGGTATTGGTCTATAGAGTTACAAATAAAAAATGTACAATAACCATTTTAATTGCCAAGTAATTTACAAAATTATTATTATTTTTTTTTTAAGAATAAAAAGAATGAGAGAAAGGAAGAGGAAGAGATTTTAGAAAAAGAGAGAAAAGGAGAAAGAAAGAAACAGCAAAAGAAAGAAAAAATGAAAGAGGAAGAGATTTTAGAAAAAGAGAGAAAAGG
>CAUYQU010044967.1:0-11105 GCA_963574635.1 Cheracebus regulus
TGTGAGGCTCCTCCACTGGGAATGTCCTGGTCTGTGGGCAGCGAAAATTTATTGGTAAGTGTGGCATCCACTGGCTCTTTGCGCTTTTACTGGGAGCTGCAATCCTGAGCTGCTAGTGATCGGCCATCTTGGATCTCTCTCAACCCCTCTTTTTAAGAGTGGGTGAATGTGATGGGTTATTACCCATATGGCTAGGTTACATTACATGGAAAAGGTGAAGAGATTTCACAGATGCAATTAAGTTGACTTTGAATTAATTAAAAGGGAGATTATCCTAGGTGGGCCTGACTTAATCAGGTGAGCCCTTAAAAGAAGGTCTAGAATTCAGGAAGATTCTCCGATTAGCTTTAAGAAGTGAGTGGCCATATTTTGAGAAGGTCTCAATAGGGCCATATGGCAGGGATCTTTGAGGGTCTCTAGGAGCTAAGAATGCTTCTAGATTGATGGTCAGCAAGAAAAGGGACTTTAGTTCTACAACCATAAGGAAGTGAAATCTGCTAATATCCGTATGAGCTTGGACGAGGACCCGAGCTCCAGAAAAGGATACAGCAATGCTAATACATAGAAAAAGCCATGTGTGACCCAGAGCAGAGGCCCTATGTGAGCTGTGCTTGGACTCCTGACCCATGGAAACTGTGAGCTAGTAAGCATATGTTGTCTTAAGCTTTAAGTTTATGGCAATTTGTTACACAACCATAGAAAACCAATCCAGTGCCCCTCCTGGATGTTCCTTGAACTCTGTTGATCTCCGTCACATTCCTGACTTCACCGACTTGAGAATATGCTGACTTACCTGTTCTCTGCCCCAGACTCTGAGCTCATTGAATGCAGGGGAAATTTCTTTTTTTTCTTTATATCCAGTACCTGGCAGTGTTTTACACAACACTGGTACAGAAAAATTGTTTGCGAAGTGAATGAATTAAAGGACTCATGAGGAAACAATCACATGTATGGTTGGGAGAGATAATTCTGCCTTTCCATTGAAATTCTTTGGGAAAAAAAGGTTATGAAATGGAGTTTCTCAGGTTTCCTGCTAATAAGAAATATATTTTTTTTCCTGTGGCTATGTACATTGTACTCTCAACCTCCAAGCTTTAATTAAGATAAAAGTTTCCAAATGCATTAAAGTTAAAAAGTGCCCCCCATCCCAAAGCTAGGTTCTGCGATAGTAGTGTGCTAGCCAGTACTTAGAGGGTGAGGAAAATGAATTTGTGTCTGAAGCATCTTGCCTTATGCCAGAAAGTAATGGAGGCATTGGAGAGAACTGGACTCAGTAGTCATTTTATGATTCAGATGACATACTGTTTTCTTTCCAACAAATTCTACCAGCTAATGAGTTGTTTGTGTGTAAATGTTCAAACACTGCCTTGCTTTAAAATTATTTGCCTTGAAACGCAGGCCCTGAAATTGGCTTGGGTAGATTTCCCTAGTGGAGAGAATTGGAGGGAGAATGGAATAGAGGTTACAATAGACCCTGCCACTGTATTTTAAGTGAGAGTTCTAAAACATGAAAATTAAAGCAATATGTGTGTGTTTTGTTGTATGAGGCACAGTAGTGAGTACTGTTAAGTCTAGCTCAAAGTCAGTGCCCCTGGGGAAGAAGAAGAGGCATTGCCTGGGTAAGAATTTAATGAGTTCCTTTACAAATAACAGTTTAACATTTTAATGATATAGGATTTTACATTTTTTACAATTACAAAATAATATATATGTACTTACTATAGAGTATTAAAAAATAAAAAACAGAGAAAAAATATACCTGTAATTTACTATACAAAGACAATTATAATCACTGATGACACTTTATTTCCTTGCAATCATTTTTCTTTTAACTTTTTAAAAAATACGTAGTTGTGATCATACTCACTCTGTAATTTCATTCTCTGCTTTTATCTATTTTATGTAATAACTATTGTTATAAACTCTTTATAAA
Source organism: Cheracebus regulus (assembly GCA_963574635.1). NCBI lineage: Eukaryota > Metazoa > Chordata > Mammalia > Primates > Pitheciidae > Cheracebus > Cheracebus regulus. The sequence goes on from CAUYQU010044967.1 coordinate 1,934, forward strand.
CATTTTAGTGGTAATTTGTTTTATGAAACAAAGAAAAAATTACCAGTTAATCTAAGATTTTTACCACAGCATTATAATAGAAACATCACTGGAAACAAAATTAGTGTACAAAAATAGAGGAAGAACTATGTAAAACACAGGAAATTCATAACATGAATATATTTCATTAAAATTATTTCCTTAGGATAAATTACTGAAAGTGAAATTACTGGGTAAAAGGAAATGAATATTTTCAAAGATCTTGGTAAATATGTTTACAAAATTTTGATTTTCACTTATTTTTGTTTAGTTTAAAGTAATATACATAAAATGCACAACTCATGTGCATAGTATCACAAACTGAACGGAGTCAGTATGGCCACCACTACCTTCCAGCTACCAGTACCTCAGAAGTTGTCATCATACCCTCTCCTAAACACAGACCCCCTCCTCTTCCTCAAATGTAATTCCTATTATATCCTCTAACACAATAGTTTTGCCGTTTTTTTAAGAAAACATTGCATAAGTGGAATCATACCATATACATTCCTGTGTGCATGGCTTTATTCACTTAATATTATGATTATGTTTGGAAGGTTCATGTGTGGGGTTGTGTGTAGCAATACTTCATTCTCATTACTGTATGGCAGTCTGTGGTATGAGTACAGCACAATTTATTCAGTGTAGTGCCAAGGTTTGGTGCAATTTTTAGCTATTATTGACAATGTTGCTATGACTATTCTGACACATGCTTTCTGGTTCAAATATATACCTTCTGTTGCATATATACCTAGGAGTGAAATTGCTAGGCTATAAGGCATGTTCAACTTTAGTAAATAGTGCCAAACAGTTTTGAAAATTAGTTGTACCAGTTTATGCTTCCACAAATAGTATATGCAAGTCCTACTTTCTACTTTCTTCAAATCTTCATCAACACTCGATTTTGTCAGTCTCTTTACTTTCTGCTACTGTTTACATAAATAATGATATCCATCATTATGCTTTCAATGAGCATTTCACTAGTATCTAATGGAGTTGAGCATGTATTTATAAGTTTATTAACCAAGTGGGGGTCTTTTTTTTGTGTAGTGCCTGTTCAATTCTTTGAACCTCTTGTTTCCTGCTGGATTGCCTGCCTTGTTCTTACAGTATTGTAAAAGATTTTTGTTTCTGATACATGCACATATTTTGATTGCTTATTATAATTCATTTTCTGCTTTCAGCCTGTTAGCTATATATTCTTTTAGCAGTCATCCTAGGTATTATAACATATATCCTTACATAAGTTGTGTTCTAGTATAAGTTAGTACTTTTACCACCTCAAGGATAATGCAAGGACTGTGAAACTCTTTAACTCTCTTTACCCCTTCCCATCTTTTGTGCTATATTTGACATTGATTGTAATTAATCAATCTGTCTGTCCACCATCCATGTATCACAAATCCCATTCAACACTATCGTGTTCTACTGTCAGTGATTGTTTACACGTACCCATATATTTAATTTTGTATTGCTCTTTCCTTTTTGGGTCTTCATTTTCTTTCTGGGATTATTTTTCTTTTGCTTGAAGAGCTCCTCTCAGTAGTTCCTTTAGTGGGATTACTTTACTGAGAAATTCAATTATTGTTTTTCTGAAAATGGCTTTATCAGCTTTCATTATAGAAGGATAATTTCACAGTGTATAGAATTTGTAATTGTCAGATATTTCTTTTTAGCTCTCTGAAGATTTAATACCAATTTTTTTTGGATTCACTTTGTTCATGTTGAGAAGTCACCTGTCAGTTTTATTGTTCTCTTGGAAGTACTATGTCCCTTTTCTCTGACTGCTTTTTCTTTGTCCTTAGTTTTTAAAAATGATTTATTATGATGTGCATAAACATGGTTTTCTTTTTATCCCACTTGGGGTTTGTGATACTTCTGGAACCTGTGGTTTGAAGTCTTTCATTAAGACTTTTAATATTTTAAATATTCTCAACTAACATTTTCTCAAATATGGCTTCTGCCTCACTCTCTTTCTTCTTTATGGAACACCAACTAAGTGCATGTTAGAGTTTAAAAAATATTTCATATGCCTCTTAATCTAATTTTATTTTTTTATGTCTTTTTGCTTCAGTCTGAGTCTTTTCTTCTGACCTATACCCTCCCTTCAGCTGCATTTGATCTTTTCTGTCCTTTGAGCTCTTAATTTGTGTTAAGAATGTTCATTTATTTCCTTTGTGCATTTTCCTGGTCACTTCTAAATTTTGTCAACTTGGCACTTATTTTCTTGAACATACTCATTATAGTTACAATATATGGATCACATGTGGGCTTGTTACTATTCTATTCCATTGTATTTTGTTCTATTCCATTGTCATTTTTCTTTTGTTTTTTAAGTAATTCATATATTTTTAAGGTCTATTTTACTTTTTATGTGAGTGCTGGACATTGTGTTGAAAAATTATGGAAATATTTTAGGGTAATGGATAATATTTTCCCCCAGAAAAGATTCACCTTTGCTTTTGGCAGGATGCTGGGTGTGGGAGTGTTACCTGAATCCAACCAGGAAGTCAGCTATTTTGAACCTGTGAAGTCTTTTTGAAATAGACTCTTGGTGAGTTTATTTCTACTTCATCCTCTCTCCTTGGATGAATTCCTCTGTGTCATGACAAAAAGCCTGGAATATTTGCTTTAGGGATCCTTCTTCGAGACCCTAAACTTCTATTTTTATCTTCCTGTCTTTCTCTGTGAGATTTACAAAAACCTTGTTCCATTTCTCACACTCTCAGCTGTTGCTTTTGAATTGACAAATGCCTTCGGAAGGAATAAAGCACCAAATATTAGATTCATTTTTCTGAGGTTCTCTCCACTCCAAGATATTAACTCACAAGTCGTCACTGCCTTTGTAGCTATAAGGTACCTTTGAATTTGTCCCTGTCTCCTGGTTGTAAATGAAAGAGTTGGCCTAAACAAGTTAAAATTCCTTGCCAGAAGCAGAACTTTTATTCTATTTTATTTTAAGCACAAAGAGAAGGATCAAAGGCAGAAAAACAGGGAGCTTATTTGTGGGCATGTATGGAAGTGGAAGCATTCGTTGATGGGAATCATCTCATATGGCCAATTCTTGTAATGTTCTTAACACTTGAACCTCGGTTTCCCTATCTTATAACTTAAAAATTATTTACCTACTCTAGTTTCTGCTGGGTTTGTGAAAGGATCAAATGAGATAACATGTGTGAAAGCACTGTAAATTTTAGAGTGACACTCAAATGTAAAAATTCACTATTGATCTGTGTGTCCCCAAAGTCCCAGGTTTCCTGGACTCTCTATGAAAAATGGCAGCCAAAATGACAATAATGCTTACACAGAGGGACTTGCTTTGACAGGCAAAGCTTGCTTGATCACATAACTGTCATGAGTCTTGAGAACAGCCTGGCCTTTTGTTTTCTTATCTATAAAGCATATCTTGTTATTGCTTGCCTTTTATTCTCCAAAAGTAAATTTTAACCCTGCTACTGTTATTATATGTTTACTGTGTTATACCTGCTTAGTGATTCCTTACTCAATTCAGTTTAAATGGAATGAAAGCCAAAATATTTTCCTTTTTTATTCATAGAATATTCACCTTAAAATTAAACTGAAGCAAGTGTCAATGAGCAATGTACTTTGAGTGCTGAAAAGAAGACAGCAGATTCAAAACTATAACTCATGATAGGCATTTAAATGTACTTAGGGTACTTAGGACCAAATTAAGAAAACTGGCTGTTGGTAGTTATCAGTGAGATGGCTTCTTTTGTAAAACTGTCAGCAATGAAAATACTACTCTCTTTGATATACTTGATTTATTTGCTCACTCTTCGTTCCAGATTAAAGGAGAAATTCAGTTCACTATCATTATCATTAGCTACCACCATTTATGATGTACTCTTTCGGTGCTGGGGCTTAAAAATTAACAAAAGATTCATTCTCTGTCCTCAAAGGCCTTCAATATAGTTGGAGAGATAGGATATGTGCATACATAAATATAAATGATAAATAAAGCATTAAGGACTAAATATGTGGGTACAAGAGTGTGTTTGGTTGGAGGTTAAAGAAATCTTAAACCAGGGAGATCTGGGAAAGAGTCATAGAGGAGGTGTGGTCTGAGCTGGGTTTTGAAGATGTTATAAATTAGTTAAGTGGAAATGATGGAGGGGATTCCAGGCAGCTGGAAGAGCATGAGGAGAGGTCTAATGATGCAAATCCACAGGGTGCAGTATAAGTTCTACAAAACGAAAGCACTAGATGATAATCTTCAAGTGAGGAAGGCCTTGGTTTTGTTTTCTGCCTTATCCCCAGCATCCAGGGCAGATCCTGGTACACAGGTATGCTCAATAAATATTGGCTGATTGCATGAGAGATCAGAGACCAAAGCGTTCACCCACTGGTGTGGTATGAAATTCTTTGCAGGAAGACATTCTCAAGGACAGAACAGGAAGCTGAAGTCTCTGGAGAATTGGATTTCTGTCTGAGAGCCGCAGGCAGGTTACCTGAAGGATCTTTTCCGTTGTCCTTCACGGCACATCACTAAGTTGTTTCTCAGGTTGGAGTTGTTTGCGTTATGCATGTGGGGAAGCGAGGGGATCGATCAATGAGCCAAACTTTGTACTGCATTGGAAGCTTTCTGAAGGGAAGTTCTCCCACCCCCATTCTTTCTGAGTTTTTTCTGGCTATTGTTTGTATTGGGAATAAAGACTTTGTATATGAGCTTTAGTGGGAACTAAAGTTTATAAATGAAATTCAGCTCAGTGAATGAAAGACCTTTCTTGAGAGTTCGACAAGTTGGAATCTGGAGAGAGCAACTGCTAAGTCTGAAGCTCTCAAACTGATGGTTTCAGTCTTTTGAAGAACCAGTAGTGACTGAAACAGCTGACACAAATTCATTTCACACTAACCTCACATCCTTTTGGATGGGATCACCACACTGATACAGGCAATGCTCATCAGTGCTTACTTTAATTTAATTTTCTGCTGAACAGCTTGTGAATGTAAAAGGAAAAAGTATCTTGGGCATTGGTTTTACTCTAAAGTGAACCTGGCACAGAGTCGCTCAGTGGAAGTAACGTAACAGATTGAGTAATAACAATAATGCTATTAAAGCTCACTTTTAGAGCCTAATGTCAAGGCAATAATGACAAGCTTTAGGGATAGCAAAAAAACCAAACAAACCCAGAAAAGCCAAACTTTCCAAACCCGTAAGATAGCTTAATGTTAGTTAGGCTTTTGACAAAGTTCTTTTCATTTCTAAGTTGCAAAGAGAAGATAATAAAGTTGAATAAAGTCATAAGCAGTTGAAACACTGTGCTATGCAGCAAGAATGTTGATTGGTGACCAGGCTAATCTATAACATGCCTTGGGATTCTATCAGTGACTTCAATAAAGATAAAGAAGCTAGCATGTTGTATTTTTCATAAATCTGCAGCAGAAGGTTACATGTGGGAAGAGGCTTCTAATTTAATAATATGTGATTCCTCTTTAGATTTAATTTTGTTGCTATAAAAATAAGTTGAAACTGTATATCTATAAAACCCAAATGTACTGACTCAGATGTTCTGGGCAGTTGCTGTATTTCCTAGCCTTCTCAGAGAAATATCATTGCAAACAATTTGTTCTGTGTGTCCCTGCTACCTGGATTCCACGGATTGGTGCCTTACTCAAGGGGCAACTGGGTGACTCTTGGGAGAATTCTTCCCAGTGAGGGTGCCAATAGTAGACAATGATTAGGAAACTAAAAATGAGTCTTATTAATAGAATACTCACCTTGTAATTGAACAAGCAAGCATCAGTGAGCAGCGTACTCTGAGTGCTGAAAAGAAGACATTTTAAAGACAGCAGATTCAAAACATAACTCACGATAGGCACTGAAACTGTACTTAGCACAAAATTAAGAAAACTGGCTGTCAGTAGTTATCAATGAGATAGCTTCTTTTATAAAATTGTTGATAATGAAAATACTACTTCCTATAGTAGTAGTAGAAGTATACTACTACTATTCCTGAATAGTATCTGACTTACAGGAAATTTTTATTGCACTTATTTATTTTTTTGAAGACAAGTGTCTCGCTATGTTGTCTAGGTGGGAGTCAAACTCCTGGCTTCAAGTGATCCTCCCTCCTCAGTTTCCTGAGTAGCCAGGAATATAGGTGTATATCACCATGCCCAGCTTGTTATAGGGAATGTTAATGTGAAAAAACAGATGACCCACAGGAAGTGGCAGCACATGGGAAGAGAGCACAGACAGAAGGTGGTGAACGTAAGTCTTGAAGAAGGAGCACTGAGTCAGCACAATGACAACTCAAGAAGGGATATCAAGAGAAGCACAGAGAAAAGGAGCCCAGAGTTGCTGTTGGGACGTGAAAATTGCCCTAGAATCCTGAACAACATTCCAGCTTCCTGATGTCTGTGTCTGTTTTTTTTTTTTTTTGAGACAGGGTCTTGCTATGTTGCCCAGTCTGGAGGACAGTGCACAGTTCACTGCAGCCTTGACCTCCTGAGTTTAGGCGATCCTCCTTGCCTCAGCCTCCTGAGTAGGTAGGATTACAGGTGTACACCACCACACCTGGCTAATTTTTATATTTTTTATAGAGAAAGGTCTCACTATGTTGCTCGGGCTGATTTTGAACTCCTAGGCTCAAGCAATCTGTCCACCTCAGCCTCACAGTGATGGGATTACAGGCATGAGCCACTATGCCCAGCCATCTGCATCTTTTATGTGTAATTTATTCTTTGTATCTTTAGCAAAACATTGTGTTGCTTGAGATGACCCTAACATTTTTTGAAAATCTGAAAAAGTCCAATTAAGACTTCAAATAAAAAGGATGGGGTAGTGTTGTCAAATGACTTTTCTAGATTTTAAGGACAGTTTATATTAGGGTTTATATCAAAGCCCCAAGCAAAGAGCTCTTGAGGAAATTGGCCCTTTTGATGACAAAAGACATCAAACAAAGTTGGTGCCTTATCAGGGAAGCTGTCCATCTCTTTCAATTCCCATAAAACATTTATATTTCTCTATATACTTTGCAAAAGTTTTCCATTTATTTTGACTGATTTGACAATCACTTTAAACATATGTAAGTTTGACTTTGAATTCAGATTATCATTTAAAAACCATGGTAGCCAAAAAAGTTTTCAAATGAGCATACATCCTGTAAATTTTAATAGATTTCAGATAAAACTTCAGAGTGAGGTATATGTTCCTTTGAGTGAGGCTGACATTCTGAAGCACCACTAGATATGAGACATCCTTTTAGGATAATGGCTTTTGCATCTATTTTCTTAATGTTAACAAAAGAAAATGGCATCATGGGAGGGATCCAGGGGTTTAAAGAAGGAAGTTTTTTTTTCTTTCTTTTATTTAGGTATTTTTTCTTTAAGGCTGAAGAATATCTATAGTTCCTTTCTCTTGGCTACATGAAAAGAGAAGAATGAGATTCAGTCCTCTTCATCTTATTCTGTCCTTCTGATATTCTTCTTCCTTCATTCATTGGCCTAAAATGTTGAGCAATAGAAGAGAAAAAAGAAATAGAAAGCAAAAGAAAAGATGCTAGATTAGAAATGTCAGCTTCTTTAGTAATGAGATGAGATGAGGGCCTGGAAGCACAGGTGGAGAGCTAGTCATGGAAATGGTCCTAACAGTAGGAGGAACTCAATGTTATCACTCAGGGAGGGACAGAGGTCTTGAGCCAGGTAAAACTGGAGCTGAGATGAACAGTATCATAGGTCAAAACCACTCATAAAGTTCAGGTCAGAGGGCATATCTAACACAGAGTTTGAGCCATTACTATGGAGACAGACAGGTAAGAAGTTCACCTGCTTTAAGAAAGAAATCAAGCTTGTTAAACTGACACAAGAACAGAAAAACAAACATCACATGTTCTCACTCATAAGTGGGGGCTGAACAATGAGAACACATGGACAAAGGGAGGGGAACATCATATACCGGGGCCTGTCAGGGGATGGAGGGGCCAGGGGAGGGATAGCAGGGTGTGGGTGGATTAGGGAGGAATAACATTAGGAGAAATACCTAATGTAGGTGATGAGGGGGATGGATGTAGCAAACCACCGTGGTACATGTATACCTACGTAATGAACCTGCACTATCTGCACATGTACCCCAGAATTTAAAGTGTAATAAAAGAAATCAAGCTTATTTTAGCATGCCTTAGAAGGTCCTCAGGCATTAGAAGGCTGGTATAAAAAGGTGCATTGATGACACACTGAGGTTAGGATGAGATTTTTCTATCACTGATGGTCAAACAGGATTATTGGTTCACTAAATACCAATAAGGGAAAAGAGCTTAAAAAACTTAAGCTTCTGTTGTCAAGTACATTTCATCGTCAAAGATTCTTCCTTAATGATTTCATGATGCTATGAGGAATATCTCTTTGCTGGCATTTCTTCATATGAATGTTAAGTAAGGCCTTTTAGGTTTCCTATGAAGGCTTAAAACCTAAAAGGACTTAATGAACGTTCATATGAAGAAATGCCAGCAGAGGAGAGATCCAAGATGGCCGATTAGCAACAGCTCAGGAATGTAGTTCCCAGTGAAAGCGCAGAGAACGAGTGGACGCCGCACTTTCTGACGAATTTTTGTTGCCCACAGACCGGGAGATTCCCGGCAGAGGAGCCACATGGGTCGCCAGCGTGACTCTTTTGGCCGGAGCGGCTGTTTGGCCGGTGCCCCAGCGCGGCGCTTCCTGGTGTGGAGTATATGGGATGGACGGGCTCGGCTGGTCCCATCCCCACAAGGAAAACAGCAAGTGGAAGCACTGAGGACTGAGAGTTTCACAGCAAGCACAGCAAACCCAGGAAGGTCCGGCTCTGTGGGGAAGGGGCTTCCGCCAAAGGAAAACTAAGAAACAAAAAAACTTCATCACCAGGCGGAGAGAGATCCAAGATGGCCACGTAGCAGCAGCTCAGGATTGTAGCTCCCAGTGAAAGCGCAGAGAGCGAGTGGGCACCGCAATTGCAGACGAATTTTTGATGCCCACAAACTGGGAGATTCCCAGTGAAGGAGCCACATGGGTCGCCAGCACCACTCTTTTGGCCGGTGCGGCGCTTCTTGGTGCAGAGTGTACGGGACTGGGTGCCCTTTTAGTCGGGCTCGGCTGGTCCCATCCCCACAAGGAGAACAGCAATTGGAAGCACTGAGGACTGAGAGCAAGCACAGCTGAA
>CAUYQU010044968.1:0-31506 GCA_963574635.1 Cheracebus regulus
AATATGTAAAATGTTTGTCATTGCTGTTGTTGTTTGAGGTGGAGTCTAACTCTCACCCAGGCTGGAGTGCAGTGGCGTGATCTCAGCTCACTGCAACCTCTGCCTCCCAGGTTCAAGTGATTCTCCTGCCTCAGCCTCCCAAGTGGCTGGAATACAGGTGCCAGCCACAACGCCAGGCTAATTTTTGTATTTTTAGTAGAGACGGGGTTTCACCATGTTGGCCAGACTAGCCTTGAACTCCTGACCTTGTGATCCACCCACCTCAGCCACCCAAAGTGCTGGGTTACAGGCATGAGCCACCACCTCACCCGGCTGATGTTTGTTGTTTTAAGCTGCTATATTTCAGGTGATTTGTTATGCAGCAATAACTAACACATCACACAATCAAGAAAGCAATCTATTTATTTATTTTGAGACAGACTCTCGCTCTGTCACCCTGGCTGGAGTGCAGTGGCATGATCTCAGCTCACTGCAGCCTCCGCCTCTCAAGTTCAAGCAATTCTCCTGCCTCAGCCTCCTAAGTAGTTGGGACTACAAGGGCCCACCACCACACCTGGCTAATTTTTGTATTTTTAGTGGAGACGGGGTTTCACCATGTTGGGCAGGCTGGTCTTGAACTCTTGACCTCAAGTGATCCACCTACCTCAACCTCCAAAAGTGCTCGGATTACAGGCATGAGCCACCACACCCAGCCAAGAAATCAATCCTTTTAGAAAGTCTATATTTTAAACAATATAATAATCATTTGTATTAAATATCATTTCATTCATTCATTTATTTTTGAGACAGGGTCTCTCTGTGTCACCCAGGCTGGAGTGTAGTGGCACAGTCAACAGCTCACTGCAGTCTCAGTCTTAACTGATCTTCCTGCCCAACTTCCCCAGTAGCTGGGATTGCAAGCACACATCACCAAGCCTGGCTATTTTTTTTTTTTTTTTTTAAGTAGAGATGATGAGGTCTCACTATGTTGCCCAGACTGGTCGCAAACTCCAGGCCTCATGTGATCTTCCCACCTGGGCCTCCCAAAGTGTGAGAATTATAGGTGTGAACCACTGCACCTGGCCCCATTTCACTGTAAAATATAAGACTTTTGGTGGGGCATGGTGGCTCATGCCGGCAATCTCAGCACTTTGGGAGGCCAAGGCAGGCATATCACCTGAGATCAGGAGTTTGAGACCAGCCTGGCCAACATGGTGAAACCCCGACTCTACCAAAAAATATAAAAGTTAGCCATGCATGGTGGCATGTGCCTGTAGTTCCAGCTACTGGGGAGGCTGAGGCGGGAGAATTGACTGAACCCATGAGGCAGAGGCTGCAGTGAGCCAAGATCATGCCACTGCACTCCAGCCTGGGCAACAGAGTAAGACCCTCCCTCAATAATAAAAGTAAAAATATAAATAAATAAAATATAAGACTTTCTAAACCTAGTCTATGAGTACTATTATAACTTTGTCTTTCTAAAAATAAATCCTAATAGAATTCTAGAAAAGTACACGGCAACTCAAAATATTTTCTAACAGGCACTTTCTGATGTTAACAAAAAATCATCTTGTTCTCCTAGTTGCCAGACTGGATATTCTAATTCCATTCTAGCCCAAAAGGAACCAAAGCTCCAATGAGAAATGGCTATTTACAAATCTTCTGCAGCGAACATGCAAACCTACTCACCTTGTTGACCCAGAAAACAAGAAAGCTTTCAAAAATTAACAAAGTTGTGTCAAAAGGACTCAGGAGCCAGCCTGAAAGGTACTTCTATTAACCAAAGTTGTGACAATTTGAGCAACAAAAGAACATTGATCATAATGGACTGAATCAATGAAATCAATTAAAATGAATCACTGAATCAATAAAAATCTGTAAGTACAGAAAGATACTTAAAAAAGAGAACACAAGAAAAAAAAGGTTTTTGTCACTAACTGAGAAAGCTATTAATCTCTTATTTACAAATAGGTAAACTGAAATTAAGCATTTGTCCTCACTTTCTAATAGTGACTAAATTTGAAGGTAACCAAAAAGCCCTGGTTAATGAGGAAAAATTCTGCTTTTGAAGAATGAAGAATGTAGCTAATGAAAATAGAAAAATTTAATTTTATAAACTCTAATAAAATTACTACTTTAAGGCAAAGGTTATAAACTGGTGTTACAACTGTTAGGTAAATGCTTAATGGTAAAAAAAAAAGACATTCATTTGGTGCTAAAAAACACCATAAAGATTATTCTCCAGTTATTAGAGAAAAACATAACTATTCAATGGAGAGATCAGACTGCCATCCTCCCAAACCAGTAGTCAATCTCAGCTTTACTAGGGGCTAAGCAATTAAATATAACTTCTACGGTCATGGAACATGAAAAATATATAATCTACCATATATTTCAACCAGAATTGTTTATCTTGAACCCATCAAGCCTTTACATACAAATTCCAGATTACAGAAACACAGGAGATAAACGCTAAATGACACTACAGGATGTAACAAGACTTAGTCTCTCCAATAAGCCATTACCACAGAAACAGGGACTATGTTAGATTTACAGAGTATTAAGGAACCTAACAAACAGATGCACTATGTAGTCCTGGATTAAATCCTGGTTTGGATAAATCCGCTATATAGAGTATTTTGGGCCAGGCACGGTGGCTTATGCCTGTAATCCCAACACTTTGGGAGGCCGAGGCGGTCAGATGACGAGGTCAGGAGAGCAAGACCATCCTGGCTAACACAGTAAAACCCCATCTTTACTAAAAATACAAAAAAATGGCCAGGCCTGGTGGCACGTGCCTGTAGTCCCAGCTACTCAGGAGGGTAAGAAAGTAGAATTGTTTGAACCTGGGAGGCAGAGGTCACAGTGAGCCTAGACTGCACCACTGCTGTACTCCAGCCTGGGTGACAGAGCAAGATTCCTTCTAAAAAAAAAAAAAAAAAAAAAAAATAGTATTTTGGGGTCAACCAGGAAAACCAAAAACTGTAATAAGGTCTGGGTATTAGATAAGATAAAAAGTTACTGAAATGGAAAGGCAGTGATGAATACAGAAAGCAGCATAAAAAAACAGTATTGTAAATATATCTGATTTTGGTAAAAAAAATACATATACAAATACATAGATGCATACACACACATATTCACCTAGAAGAAGACCCAAAATTCAGATTCTAAGGATTAACATGAATAAAGAAAAAGATCCAAAAACAATATGCTGGTTTATTATGTCTCAATTTTTGCATGTAGTGGCATAAAACAACACAAATTTATTATTTGACAGGCCAGCAGATTATGGCTGGATGCTCTGCTCAGTATCCTTAAGCTAAAATCAAGGCTTCGGCCAGGGCTACAGTTTCCATCAGGGCTTGCAGTCCTCTTACAATCTCATTCACTATTAGCAGAATTCATTTCCTCCTTGCTTCATGTCTGCAATGGTGCAGAAAATTCTTCTCATACTTCATATCTTTCTGACCTCTCCTTCTACACAGGTTGGAGAAAGCACTTTGCTTTTACGGGCTCGTGTCATTAGACTAGGCCCACAGGGTAACCTTCCCAATCTGTCAAATGTGCTAGGTAACATATCATAATCATGGGAATGACATCTCATCATATTCATAGGTTCTGGGGATTAGAGTGGGGAATCTTGGGGAGGGGAGGCATTTTCAGAATTCTGACTACTACAGCCACAAAAAGTTTTTAAAAATCAATTGAAACAGCTTTCTTACCTGTTAATAATGAACCATGCAACAGTAAGCATTCCTGCTAGCCATGTTCCACTCATAAGCCAACTTGTAACAAATAAAGCAGTAACATATATTCCTTGCAATCCAAAAACAATGCCAATATAGAAATACACTGGCTCAATAATCTCCTATGTGAAAAAAACAGAAAAAGAACAAGATAATAAGATGGTATTAAATCATCTGACGATTCATGAATACATGAGAAAATAAATATTAGGGTCAAAAGAAAAATACATACATTGCTACCAGTGGCTTGATATAAAACGCTAGCAATAAGTTCCGGATATAGAGACATTTGCTGCACTGCATTTATAGTCTTCAGAGATACAGTTTTGTTATTGTGTGTCAGTTCATAAACACCTAAAGACAGAAAGATTTTTCTCCAGATTATTTACTCTGCTTTACAGTAATTAAACAAACATATCATTCATTATTCATTACATATTTAATATTATCAAGAAAGATTCCAAATAGAATACTCCATGCTGCATTTTTCCAATTTTTAAAAATTTAGCACAATAAAGAGAAATATCTATATTCTGAGACAAATCCCCACATTGAAATATCCCAGTATAGTAAAACAGAGGTTACTAGAGGCTGGGAAGAGTAGAGGGAAGGGGAGGATAGGGAGAGTTTGGTTAATGGATACAAAATTACAGCTAGATAGGAAGAATAACTTCTAGTGTTCTATAGTACTATAGAATGAATATGGTTAAAACAATTTAGTGTATCGTTTCAAAAAGCTGAGAGTTGATTTTGGATGCTCATAACACAAAGAAGTGATATATGTCCAATGTAATGGATATGCTAACTACCACAATTTGATTATTACACATTGTGTACAATATCAAAACATCACTTCCCATAAATATGTACAATTATTACATGTCAAGTAAAAATAAAAGGAGGAAGAAAGGTTCTAATAGAGAAGAACAATGTTTTATTTAAGAAAAATATTGTTATTAGGGCTGGGTACAGTGGCTCACGCCTATAATCCTAGCACTTTGGGAGGCCAAGGCAGGTGGATCATGAGGTCAAGAGTTTTAGACCAGCCTGGCCAACATGGTGAAACTCCGTCTCTACTAAGAATACAAAAATTAGCCGGGCATGGTGTTATGTGCCTGTAATCCCAGCTTCTCAGGAGGCCGAGGCAGGAGAATTGCTTGAACCCAGGAGATGGAGGTTGCAGTGAGCTGAGATCATGCCACTGTACTCCAGCTTGGGCAACAGAGCAGGACTCCGTCTCGGAAAAAAAACAAAAAAAGAAATATATTGTTATTAAAAATATAACTGTGATTATCATACCTCTTTCAAATGAAGGTGCCTTTAACATATCTTTATAATAGGAGTAATAAATGGCACTGTCGCCCTGAAACGTGATTTCCCGTTCGAGCTCCTAAAAGAAAATGAAATGATAATTTAAAATTTAATTTTTTTGTTTTTTAAGAGATGGAGTCGCTCTCTGTTACCTAGGCTGAAGTGCAGAGGCACAATCATGACTTACTGGAACCTCAAATGATCCTCCCACCTCAGCCTACCCAATAGCTAGGACCATAGGTACATAATGGGCATATTTTTGTTTTTGTTTTAATGAAGGGAGTCTCAAGGTTGCCCAGGCTGGATTATTTATTTAAAGTTTTAAATTTCAGCCTCTGGCCCAGTGTGGTGGCTCACACCTGTAATCCCAGCACTCTGGGAGGCCAAGGCGGGCAAATCACTTGAGGTCAGGAGTTCGAGACCAGCCTGGCCAACATGGTGAAACCCTGTCTCTACTAAAAATATCAAAATTAGCCAGGCATGATGGTGCGCGCCTATAATCCCAGCTACTCGGGAGGCTGGAGAATCGCTTGAACCGGGAGCCAGAGGTTGCAGTAAGCCCAGATTGCACCACTGCACTCTACCCTGGGCCACAGAGTAAGACTCTGTCTCAAAAAAATAAAATAAAATAAATTTCAGCCTCAATCTTCTGTTTCCCTCCTCACCTTCCACATTAACATGTTAATAATATTTATCCTTTTATTCAAAGACATGTTTGAATTTTCCTTAATTACTAGTGGCCCCATTAATGAGGAACTTAATTTTTTTTAGTAATCTGGCAATAATTTTAATGAAATACTTGAGGTTTAAAATGAATTGTAAATCACAAGCCATCACATATAAAGAAAATCTAGAAGGAAAACCTGAAGACATGCCCTAAGAATAGCAAGAACAGTGAAACAGGCAATAACAAATGACAGCTGAAGTGTTAGAAATCCATAAAAAGACAAGTTTAAGGAGGAAGTCATATTTTCTATTACTGTTCCACATCTCTATGTATCCAGAACAGCAAGTCTTTAGGACATTGCAAGAGCAGCAGATACTTAATCAGTGCTCTTCAAATGAACTTCCAGAGGTACAGCATATCTTAAAATTCCTACAATCAGACTAATTAGAACTAAGAATAGTAAAAATAACATTAGGAGGCCTTGTGCTTTTTAGACTGAATCAAAATTTTATGAATTTATAATCTCTTAAAATCAAATGAATTATTTTTGTATGCATATGCATAATATGTATCAAGTAATACAAAAACAAAATATATTAGAGCACTTTCCACAAAGTTTTGCATAATATGTATCAAGCAATACAAAAACAAAATATATTATTAGTTAGAGCATTTTTCACAAAGTTTGATCAACAGAACTTCCTAAAATGTTAATGGATGTTACCAAAAAAGAATTCTTCGGTTAAATAAGTTTTGAGAATGACTGGATGAAGCAAAGTTAAATGGCTTTATTATAAGACTTTTCAGAGTTTCAGTATATCTTATATATTGTGAATCTCCAAGAGGAAGTCTTTCCAGATCTGTTTTTCCCCACCTTGAGCTTGCTATGGTCTGAATATATGTGTCCCTTAAGAAGGTATTTGGAAGTGGGATATCTGGGAGGTGATTAGGGTCATGAGGGCAGTTCCCTTGTGAATAAAAGAGGCCCCACAGAGATCACTTGCTCCTTCCACCATGTGAGGATGCAGCAAGATGATCTCTGCTATACACCAGGAAGCGAGCCCTCACCAGACACCAAATCTGCCCATGCCTTGATCTTCGACTTCTCATCCTCCAGAACTGTGAGAAATAAATTTCTGTTGTTTATAAGCCACTCAGCTTATGGTACTTTGTTATAGCAGTCTGAATGAGCTAAGAGCTTACTGACCTAAATAAATTACTTAAAAAGATTTTTTATGAATGCAAACATTTGTTTCTAACATTTCAAAGATGTAAACTCTCAATCAGCGCTTCTCAAATCTACCAGGTATATGAAACATCTGGAGACCTTATTAAAATGTAGATTCTCATTTTAAAGTGGGGTCTGAGAGTCTATGATTCTGAAAAGGCTCTGCCAATGCTCCTGGCCCATACACAAAGCTTTATAAAACAAAGTTCTTGATGAAGGCCTTCTAATTTTCAAAGCTTTGGTTATTCTCAGTTCTGCCTACAACATAATCACCTGAAAGTATGTATCCACATACTGATCATAGCCTGTCCCTCTGCCCCTACCTAAGAATCTAAGAGGGAGCTTATCTTTGAAAGCTCCTTAGATGATTCTATCATACATCCATTACTGAGACCTGCAGTTAGTCAATCTGCATAACATTTTTAGGGAAATAATATATGCTACAGTAATAGCTAAATCAAGACAGACATAGTAATTACTCAGTTAAATGTCTTGATGGTGTTAATTAAACGAATGAGTTTAAAACAGTCAGCTTTACTAAAAAATAAGAACAACAAAAAACTCAGTGTGGGCTCAAAAATTTAAAAACCCTACAAAGCCAAAAGGACTTTGTAAACAAACTTATTCAAAAGTCAAATTATGAATACAACTATAGTGACTGAAGAATCTGGAAATACACGATTTAAAACCAAACACTAACCACAGTAATATGAAGCAACATTTTAATTAATACTACATGATGCCTGTTAATCACTTTCAACCCCCTCAAAAACATTCTAATCATGTGACCTAAAAATTAAAAGATTTTAATACTGAGACTTCCACAGATTGTTTCTTAAATGTGAACTACCTACCAAAACTATGAAAAGGCTGACTAAACTCCATAAAATTTCACTGTCATCAAAAGTCCCCGATAAATTAATTGCACAAAGGGGAGCATCCTCATAGTTTTATTATATGAAATATACTATTAAGTATTTTAAGGTTGATACTGTAACTATAATCTCAAAAGAGCTTCTGGAGCATTTTGTTTCTAATAGTCATAAATAAGACAACACTTGTCATACTTATCATACATATATTCTGGTTCCCTGGGAAAATAACTTTCATATGCTCAAAATTCATTCTTCTTACCTGTCTGTTGGAAAACCAGAATTTCCGTTCATGGTATGCTGATAAGTAGAGAGCATACATCATACCACTAGTAACTGCTGCAAGACAGCCAATGAACATCTTTGCAAAGCGTTGAAATAATACATCTGAAAAAACATATTAAAAATAATCAAAAGGTAGTATGTACCCTTGATATGATGTGATTAAAAATGGCATTCTACCTCTATGGTCTTTGTCCCCAAAACCCACAACTTGAGTCTAATTGTGAGAAAAGCATCAGATAAATTCCAGTAGAGGGGCATCCTACAAATATATCTTTCAAACCGTGAAGGTCATCAAAAACAAGAGCTTGAGAAAGTATCAAAGCCAAGAGGAGCTTAACAGAGATAACAACCAAGTGTCATGTGGTATCTTGGATGGGATCCTAGGACAGAAAAAAGACATTAGGGGCCAGGCACAGTGACACTTTGGGAGGCCAAGGCAGGTGGACCACTTGAGGTAAGGCGTTCGAGACCACCCTGGCCAACGTGGTGAAACTAAAATACAAAAATGAGCTGGGCGTGGTGGCACACACCTGTAATCCCAGCTACTCGGGAGGCTGAGGCACAAGAATCACTTGAACCTGGGAGGTAGAGGTTGCAGTAAGCCGAGATCATGCCACTGCACTCCAGCCTGGGGACAGAGTAAGATTCTGTCTCAGAAAAAAAAAAAAAAAAAGACATTAGGTGAAAACTAAGGAAATCTGAATAACTGAATAACATATGATCTTAATAATAATGTATCAATATTGCTTCATTAATTGTTTAACAGATGTACCACACTAATGTAAAATGCTAATAATAAGGGAAACACCATGTATGGGAGAGTGTAATATGGGAACTCTGAATATCTGCTCAATTCTTCTGCAAATCTAAAATTATTTTTAAAATTCAATTCTATATTCTGCAGGAGGAAAAAGTTCTAAGATCTGTGTCACAACATAAATATACTTAACACAGTACACTTAAAAATGGTTAGGATGGGGCTAAGCATGGTGGCTCTCACTTATAATCCTAGCACTTCTGGAGGCGGGCAGATTGCTTGAGCTCATGAGTTCGAAACCAGACTGGGTAACACGGTAAAATCATGTCTCATCAAAAAATACAAAAAATTAGCCAGTGTGGTGGTAGGTGCCTGTAATCCCAGCTACTTGAGAGGCTGAAGCAGGAGAATTGCTTTAGCTCAGGAGGCGGAGGTTGCAGTGAGCCAAGATTGCACCACCGCACTCCAGCCTGGACAACACAGCCAGACCTTGTCCAAAAAGAAAAAAATGTTAGGGAGGGAGTGCTGGTAAAGAAATAAAAATTTTTAAAAAATGTTAAGATGGTAAAAAATTAGTCTATTAATATTAAAACATAATCAAAAGGAATGTATGTCCCAATATCTAAAAAAAGTACAGGTTCATTCAGAAAATTTTTTTCTTTCATGATTTTTTTCTTTATTGAAGACTAACTTACTATAAACCTAAAGCCATTTAAAATCTACAACTCAATACGTTTTTACTATGTTTTAAAAGATCACATATGACTGTTATATATGGAAACAAATTACTTCTTTTTAAAATTTTATTTTATTTTTATAGAGACAGGCTTCTTGCTATGTTGCCCAGGTTGGTCTTAAACCCCTGGTCTCAAGCAGTCTTTCCACTTTAGCCTCCTAAAGTGCTGAGATTACAGGCATGAGCCACTGCATCCACACTGTAACTACTTCTTAATGAAATAACATAAGACATATTTGGATTTTATATACACAAGGTGATTGAGTCCTGCTACAGACATTGAGTATAATAAACATAATAAATAAAATAAGGGACTAAAGGCCTAAAACCCAGTGTTCTGTGGCTGAATGACTGACGATAAAAATCACCTTTTTTTTTTTAGCTAAACTAAAATTGTAGTTATTTTCATAACATTATATCATACATGATAGTTTGTATAGCATGTTGCAATTGTGTTGTTATGCAAACTAGCATTAAATGGAGTAACTAATTAAATATCAATAAAATAAGAATTATATTCTAAATGTTTGAAAAACTATATGCAATAAATCCAGTATTAGCATCAATATGATACAAGTGTGGTGTTTTTTTTTGTTTTTTTTTTTGAGACGGAGTTTTGCTCTTGTTGCCCAGGCTGGAGCACAATCGTGTAATCTTGGCTCACAGCAACCTCCACCTCCCAGGTTCAAGCGATTCTCCTGCCTCAGCCTCCCAAGTAGCTGGGATTATAGGCATGCACCACCACACCTGGCTAATTTTATATTTTCAGTAGAGATGGGCCTGGCCAAGATGACCTCAGGTGATCCGTCCCCCTCGACATCCCAAAGGCAGAGGTTGCAGGGAGCTGAGATTGTGCCACTGCACTCCAGCCTGGGTGACAGAGCAAGACTCTGTATAAAAAATACATATATACATACGAACAAAAATAAATCACAGCTGTAAATACAACTACATTCTGAAATTTGTGAGTCCTTCTAGCTAATAACCAAACAAGAGGGTGGTCTTGGGAACCCCTGACACAAAACAGATAACCTGTCTTTTTAGTTCATAGATCTCTGGATTAGCATGAGCCATAGCTGACCCTGATGTAGATAAGCCCTTGGGTTCAAGATTAAGGCTGTGACTACATAAGACAGAGTCTTACTTAGGGTGTGGGCAGAAGTAAATGTATTTTGTCTGAGGGAGGGAAATATTTATGATCACAAGGACAGGGTATGGTAAACTATATTATCATTCACAACTATTTTCTCCTTCCCTGTAAAAAGGTTATACATCTCTGCCCACTACCATATGACCTGGAACACTTCCCTATAGTCAAAGTATACTTCTCACCCCATGATCTGGATTGATTATACAACTTGCTTGGGTCAATAGAAGGTGCATACAAGTGACAGTGTGCCAGGTCAGCAGAAACTTTAAGAGGTATTGCATGATTTTGCCTGTTCTTTTCCTGTGTCACAAGAAAAATGTTTCCCAAATAGGGGCTGCTCCTTCATGACACATAAAACTACAACAGCCAAACTGCAACCACAACATGTAATATTAGATATAAATGTTTGTCATAAGCCAGTGAGATTTGGGGGTTGTTCTTCAGCAAAACCTAGTGAAAGCTGACCATATATTTAATCTCAAAATATGTATATTTAAAACATTAATATAAAATATACTTTCTAGCATAACTATTTTTGTAGTAGCACAAAAACTCCAAGTCTATCTAACTTACGTTTTGGAGCTCTTTCAGATATTGGAATGTCATTGATTTGCTCTTCTTTGGCAGATTCCTTGTTTTCTGATGACTTTGGCTTTTTTCTTTGGCGCAGCTCTACAGGTGGTCCTTAAAATATTCAAGACATTATTGCAATGTGTATATAAAATTGTTCTAATTTGTATCCTGAGTCGATTAACCGTTATTATTCTAAAGCAAAAGTACCACTGAGACCTATTAGTACCAAAGATAACTTTGTTATAATTATTTTGGCACCCCTGCAAAATTTTTCTTTTGTCTAAAAAAAGACAATTTAGGTTCCACCCCCCACCATCTGTGTTTTGACAATCCTATTCGTAAACCAATGAGCTCTTCTCCTGAGATTATGCTATTTTCAAAACAACCCAAAATAAGTAAGCTCTTTTTCAATTTGGGGGTCAAGATGTTATTTAGCTCATAATTCTAGTTACCTGAAAGTATCAAATGCATAATTGATGGTTTAACTATTTTTTAAAAATCAAAACATAAAATACATTCATCAAAAACTATACTTCTTTTGTTAAATAATCATGAAAGTTATGCAAATTTCAGTGCTGTGGTATCATCAGCATTGTATAATCCTATAAAGTATTAGGAAATAGGCTGAGGCTATAAAGATACCTATATATGAGAAGCTCTCAGAATAATTTCCTAGGATTAGACTATCTTTCTCTTCTAGCTCCAATTTTAGAAAATGTGATGCAGAAGTTATCTCCAAACTAGTAAACTACACTCCATGTTAAACAGGAATGTACTATGTACAATTTATACTTTTCCTTCCTAGAATTAATCATCTTGTGGGACAGATTACTATAAGTACAGAGTGTTCCTGCCAAGTTATAAAGTGGTACGTTATAAAGTGCCAAGTTATAATTTATCTTTCTCATGGAAGTGGAAGACAGTTTTCTCTTTTCTTTTAGTAATAATTTCAGGCTATGAAATGTGAAAATAAATATAGAAGTCAAAGAAGGAGCTGGGTGTGGTGGCTCATGCCTGTAATCCCACCACTTTGGGAGGCCAAGGCGGGTGGATCACGAGGTCAGGAGATAGAAACCACCCTGGCTAACATGGTGAAACTCCGTCTCTATTAAAATTACAAAAAATTAGCCAGGCATGGTGGCACGCACCTGTAGTCCCAGCTATTCGAGAGGCTGAGGCAGAAGAATCACGTGAACCCAGGAAGTGGAGGTTGCAGTAAACTGAGATCACACTGCACTCCTGCCTGGGCGACAGAGCAAGTGCCCATCTCAAAAAAAAAAAAAAAAAAAAAAAATCAAAAAAGAATCAAAGAAGGTAAAATGAATCAGCTGCTGCTGATCAGATGGATGTTCTCCAGCTTTACTGGAAAATGAATAAAATAAACGTATTTTAAAATAGCTTCATAGCAAACTTGCATGTTCACTAAAATATCTTTAAACACTGGCATAGTGAGAAAAAAAAGCTGTACATTTAGTGGATCCAGACTGATGAGTCTAATGTTTACCCATTTCGAGACTACCATTAATTCTGTAGTCACATTAAGTAGTGAAATCAATGAAAATATTTTGAAATGACATTATTAGGCCGGGCATGGTGGCTCACATCTGTAATCCCAGCACTTTGGGAGGCCGAGATGGGTGGATCACCTGAGGTCAGGAGTTTGAGACCAGCCTGACCAACATGGTGAAACCCTGTCTCTACTAAAAATACAAAAGTTAGCTGGGCATGGTGGTGTGCTCCTCTAACCCCAGCTACTCGGGAGACTAAAGCATGAGAATCATGTGAACCCAGTAGGCAGAGGTTGCAGTGAGTCAAGATCGAGCCACTGCACTCCAGCCTGGGTGACACAGGGAGACTTCATCTCAAAAATAAAACAAAGAAACAAAAAAATGACATTAGAAAAACATACTCCAGACTTTATTTCTGCATATAAATCTAGGTCAATTAGTAAATATAACTATATGTTTTCCTCATTATGCCTCTTTAAATTTCCCCTGCTCTGGGTTAAAGTAAAAATTAGAAGCAATCAACAAGAATATTTATGTAAAATCAAATAAAGTCTTCAAAAGCAAATTATTATTTTAAATTTTATTTTAAAAGAATACAAAGGGAAAATATAACCACAAGAAGTTTACTAGTAGGTACACTTGCATGATTAATCACATAATAGCATTGGACTTTAAAACATTTAATTGGGTAATTTCAGAAATTAAACGAACAAATCTATTGAGATAGTCAGCAGATATACTATATGTGACCAATGGGCTAGGTAATGGGTCTTTTCCATTAGAGTCTAAAAATACACACTTAAAGATAAATTGGGAGGGGAATAGTCACATAAAACGTGTTCTTACAAAAAACAATCATTTTCTTTTTTAAGAATGTTCTGATGAAAAAATCAGCCGGGCTCGGTGGCTCATGCCTATAATCCCAGCACTTTGGGATTATAAAGTGATGGGTGGATCACAAGGTCAAGAGATTGAGACCATCCTGGTCAACATGGTAAAACCCTATCTCTACTAAAAATACAAAAATTAGCTGGACACAGTGGCGCACGCCTATAGTCCCAGCTACTTGTGAGGTTGAGGCAGGAGAACTACTTGAACCCAGGAGGTGGAGGTTGCAGTGAGCCGAGATCGAGCCATTGCACCACTCCAGCCTGGGTAACAAGAGCAAAACTCCATCTAAAAAAAAAAAATCACTTTGCAGGACTTTAATTAAACATGTTATCTTTGTGCCCATAAATAAATTTTATTTATAAAAGTACAACTTACATAAAAATTTTGCATAGATTTTCAAGTAATTCATGAAGTATACAAATCTCAACAATCATCTCTCAAGAATTTATATTAGCAATGATCAAGGACCATACAAATAAGTAATCTATACAAGACCTACAATATTATATTGTCCCAATTCTAAGATGTCATGCATTTGAAGATATTATTTAATAGGTTATTCAAGGGGTAAAAAAAAAAAACAAAAAACCACTGTCATATTGAATGCATGCACTGATTTTAAAACATATCAATTTTAGTGGCATTGAATTGTTAGAGCAAAAAGTACAACTCGATAAATTCAGTATTCATTTTAGCTCATCTCTTCAACCTTATCCCTAAAGATAACTTTTCATATAATTTCATAATGGAAAAACAAAGTCAACATCTCTAGGTGGAAAAATGGCAAAGGTCAAAGAACTGGACAAATGAGATTATTAGTTCTGACAGGAAAGCTCTGCGATGTCATTCAAGTTTCCTTTTCACTATCTTTTTTTTTTTTTTGAGACAGAGTTTCACTCTTGTTGCCCAGGCTGGAGTGCAGTGGTGTGGCTCACTGCCAACCGCTGCCTCCCTGGTTCAAGTGATTCTCTTGCCTCAGCCTCCCGACTAGCTGGGATTACAGGTGCCTGCCACAACGTCCAGCTAATTTTTTGTATTTTTAGTAGAGACGGGGTTTCACCATGTTAGCCAGGCTGGTCTCAAATTCCTGACCTTGTGATACGCCTGCCTTAGCCTCCCGAAGTCCTGGGATTACAGGCTTGAGCCACCTCGTCCGGCTGCTCCTTTTCACTATATTTTTAGCATTGTATAGAAAAAGTCAAACTAAATGAAGGTGATTACACATCCACAAAAGTAACCTGCTATTTCAGACCTCAGTCCAGTGATCTTCATATGAAATAGCAGGGCTACAAACAGGCTTTCAAATATCCTTCCAAGCTATACATACTAGTTTCCAAGTGAAATGTTAACACTGCTCTACTCAAGTTTGTCACTTCTTTCTTTGCTCTAACACTGCTTTCAGAAAGCATAAATATAAACACCCTGACCCTCTGTTGCATCAAAGAAGACATTTTTTGAAAGACCAGATGCCCAGACTATTTACTTGGGCAATGAAGAGAATCCAAGCAAATGTGAATGGTAAGCAAGATGGGTCATGGAAAACACCTGGATACAAGTAAAATATACAGACTGTTTAGTCTAATTTTAACATAGCAAATACAAGATAATAGGAATTTTGTGGAGGAAGCATAGAGTGGCAAATAAACATAAAACACTCTGAATGCCTGGCACACAGACAGGTTTGCTATATGTGTTATTATTACTAGCATTATAATAAATAAAATTTAATTACTCATTCACTGCTATTATATCCTTGCATAATAGAGTATGAACACAAATATTTAGGGAATTAAAAATGTGTTGAATAAAGCAATATTTTAATAAAGTGCAACCCATTAATTGTCTCATATAAGATGTATTTAACTGCTTTTGAATTATATGTAATTCTACCACCAAAAATCATTCATCATTTTATTTATTTATTTATTTTTCGAGATGGAGTCTCGCTTTGTTGCCCAGGCTGGAGTGCAATGATGCGATCTTGGCTCACTGCAACCTCCGCCTCCTGGGTTCAAGTGATTCTCCCACCTCAGCCTCCCAAGTAGCTGGGAGTACCGACGCTCGCCACTACACTCGGCTAATTTTTTTTTTTTTTTTTTGAGACAGAGTCTCGCACTGTCGCTAGGTTGGAATGTGATCTTGGTTCAACGCAACCTCCGCCTCCTGGGTTTAAGCGATTCTCCTGCCTCTGCCTTCCGAGTAGCTGGGACTACAGGAGCGCGCCACCACGCCTAGCTAATTTTTCTATTTTTTTTTTTTAAGTAGAGATGGGGTTTCATCATGTTGGTCAGGATGGTCCCGATCCCTTGACCTCGTGATCCGCCCACCTCAGCCACCCAAAGTGCTGGGATTACAGGCATGAGTCACCATGCCCGGCCAATTTTTGTATTTTTAAGAAAGACGGAGTTACACTGTGTTAGCCAGGCTAGTCTCGAACTCTTGACCTCAAGTGATCCACTTACCTTGGCCTCCCAAAGTGCTGGGATTACAGACATGAGCCACCGTGCCCGGCCCATTTATCATTTTATATCACATAAGTAAAATTTACAAAAGCCAATTTTAAAAGTAAAAATCTTTTAAAATTGGCTCCATATCATATCTGCTTAAGTACAACCATAGTCTAAAATAATTTTTCATTTTGCTTGATGTGTTAAACACTCAGTATTGCAGCACTGATTTTTTTATACAGTTAACTTTTTAATGCTTTAACTTAAGCATGAAGTTAAGTGCTCATAGGAAAATACAAGCTAGAATATCAATCTATCCCCATAACTTTGCAATGAGTCAGAAGAGAAAAACGTAGCAAGAAATGTTTTGAATGATAATAAACTGTAACTACAGACAGAACCAAAGAAACAAATGGAATTACATTCTTTCTCACTAACTACAAACAGCTTTGGTTTTGAAGCTGTTTCCAGTTGGAATGTCTTAAAGTCAGACCAGCTTTAACACTCTGAAAACTTAAGAGGAGGCAAATATGAATCAAACCCGCATAAGGACAAGTCAGCAAGTCACAGAGCAGTAAACACTTCTTATGCTTAATTTTCAAAAACTGCTTTCCGCGAATTCTTTAAACTCCTTCCTCATACTCTTGGTTCAAAAAGGCCTGAGTCTAAATTAGATCAATTTACTATCACATCTACAGCTTCACTCATAAGATGCAAAGTTGTGTTTTCCACCAGAATGTAAAAATCTAATTGCTTCGCACCATGTACAGTTCCTGAAACTAGCAGGGGTTATCATGAAGTTACTATGCCACGAATATTCCTTGTATTATCACGATCCAATAAGTTTCATCTAACTTCCCATTTTTGTCTCATATCTGTCATTTTCTATAAATAAAATACTGCTGAATGAATTAACTATCTTAGCATTGACCCTGAAGGGGGCATGGAAACCTTTCTTCAGCTCACCCACTTTCACACTCAAAGGCCTCCTGGCCTCAACATCTCCCAAAATTATAATACTTGGATGCCTCTGCTCTTTGCCATTTCCCCCTACGCCGTAAATGAACTTGGCTTTCTTCAGTTTCTGCGTGTTTATCATCTTGCCATGTTTATCCCAAATCCCTGCCTCTTTAACCCCGTGGTGAATGTCCCCTCGCCCCCTGTAACTCTAGGTTTGTCAATTTCCACAGCCCTTTAAAAAGCGCCTTCCGAATGAGGGGCCCTCAGTACCTAAACCTGCATCTTGGAAACCAAACTGCACCCCCCACTTCACCGAGAATCTGCTCAGGACCCTTCCTCCGAACCACTCCCCACACAGCTTTCTCTCTGGCTACGGATTCCCAACTTTCAGCTCCACCTTTGCTTCCCAATTAGGCCGACAAAACTTCGGGCCATTAACTCAGCTCTCCTGAATTTCTCCGCAGCCCTCTCGCGGGAGCCGCGCTCCTTTTCGCCCTCCCCGCGCGGCGGAGGCCACCAGCAGCTCCAACCCAGACCTCTGGCGCCCCCGCCTCTCCTTCCCGAGACCACGGGCGGCCGTTGGCGCGTTGGACCCCGGGATCATCACCTTCTTCCTCTGCCATCGTCTCTGCGGAGGCCGGGGCGCCCTCCGGGTCCCGCACGGCCCGTAGTCTCCCTCCCTCCACGTCGCCGAACCCCTCGGCCACCCGGGGCCCGCTCCCGGCCACCGCGCCCCCACCTCCTGACCCGGCCCCCTCCGGTGTCGCCGCCAACCGCGTCCCCGCAGGCGGCCAGGGAACTAGAGTGCTGGGAGCGGGGGGCGGCCGGAGCGTTTCGCTGGGGCGCCGGGGCCTGCGCGGGCAGGAAGGAGACTCGACGCTGAGGGCACCGCCCACAGCAGCAGCTCCCGGCCGCCGCCTCCCCTGGGAAGCAAGACTGGTGGGTCTCGCTGCAGCCCCGCCCCTCGTTCTACTCTTCCCAAAAAGTGGGGGCGTGCTTTCCGCCACTTTTGTGACTGCGACTTAGCAAGTCAGAGACGATAATCAGTGACACCTCCCAGGTCCAGCCTCCGTTCCCGCCCATTTTGCACGGAGGAAACAGGTCTAGCTTGGTGGAAGTCACAAAGCCGGTCAGAGGCACAACTCCGTAACTGCCATCCCTGCCTGTGTTCTCGCTGGGATTTCAGAGCGCAGCAGCAAAACATTCTCGGTTGGCGCTTTAGTTTAGTAGGCCACTTGAACATTACAAGAAAGCAGCTTGTGCTTGAACTTTACTGTTTTAAATCACCAAAACTGGTTAAACAAATACGTTGCATTTCATGATATTCGGGGGGCGGGGAACAGTAATGCTACGGTCTAGGGGAGAGCAGTGTGCGTTAGATACAGATATTCCACAGCAATAGGAAATTTTTAATGTGTTAAACTGTTTGTGTTTTAACTTTCATTATATCTAGCATTCTTCAACAAACACCGGGATCTTTTCCCCAAGAGTACTCGGAAGTAAATTTAGGAAATGACAAAATACCCATTTTAAATCGGGAGATGCAAGCACGAGAATTCACTGAAGTCATGGGTTAATTATGGACATCCCATTATTAGGAGGCAGTTCTAATAGCACCTTTAAGTAAGGATATTTGGGGAGAAGCTGTCATTTTTCAGTGATGTGCAGAAACAGTTCCAGGAACTTTTTTTTTTTTTTTTTTTGAGATGGAATCTTGCTCTGTCACCCAGGCCAAAGTGCAGTGACAAGATCTAGGTTCACTGCAACCTCCATCTCCCAGGTTCAGGCGATTCTCATGCCTCAGCCTCCCCAGTATCTGAGATTACAGGTGAACGACACCACCTAATTTTTGCAGTTTTAGTAGAGACGGGATTTCACCATGTTGGCCAGGCTAGTCTCCAACTCCTGGCCTCAAGTGATCCGCCTGCCTTGGCCTCCCAAAGTGCTGGGTTTACAAAGGCCAGGCTAATTTTTTGCATTTTTAGTAGAGACATGGGGGTGTGGTTTCATCATGTTGCCCAGGCTGTTCTGACCTCAAGTGATCCACCCGCCTCAGCCCCCCAAAATGCTGAGATTACTGGTGTGAGCCATGGCGCTAGGCCTCCAGGAACTCTTTTTATGTTTGGGTCCCTGTAAAGATGTCTTTTAACTTAAAACAACACTTCACCAGGAATTAGAAACAGTGGACCAGAAAAGGCCTGGAGCCAGAGCAGAGATAGAACAGAATATAAGGACCCTGAAAGCCACAGAATATGGCAGGGCCCCTGGACATGGGCAACAGATACCTGAGTATCCTACTTATCCAGCTGGCTGAAAGAGCTGCACCTCTTGGAAAACATACAGTGGCTATTGAGGTCGGCTGTTTTCTGTTTAGATGAATAATTAGATGACTAATGGACTAAATGTTAAGTTTGCCTGGCCTATACAAATAACAGGGGAAAGAAAAATGATAGAAGAAAAATAGCTTATTAGGCAGGGCATGGTGTCTCACGCCTGTAATCCCAGCACTTTGGGTGGCCGAAGGGGGTGGATCACCTGAGGTCAGGAGTTTGAGACCAGCCTGGCCAACGTGGTGAAACCCGTCTCTACTAACAATACAAAAATTAGCTGGGCATGGTGGTACACACCTGTAGTTCCAGCTAATCAAGAGACTAGGGCAGGAGAATAGCTTGAACGTGGAAGGTGGAGGTTGCAATGAGCCGAGATTGTGACAGTGCACTCCAGCCTGGGCAACAAAGTGAGACTCTGTCTCAAATAAATACATAAAAATAGCTACTTAAAATAATGGAAATATAAAATAAGATAGCGATAATTATTCCCTAGTAGAAGCATTCTTCTCTTGAACCCTAAAAACTCACATAAGAATAATTAGAGTGGAGTATGTTATTCTCAAACCAGTGTAATCTTACTGTGAGAAAAATAGATTGTTGTTATTCAAAATGTATATTTCATTCAAAAAGAATAGAAGTTGAACTGCTCAAGACGTTGCCTTGCAGCAGGCATTACAGCTGAGTTTTCAGTAGGTAATTTTGTAATTCCTAAGGCCAGCTGTTTCCAGATGGCTAGTGGACACAGGATCATAAGATGACTTCAGACGATATTCTGATTGTTTTACCACTACAAAACCGTGGGCTGCTAGTTTCCTATCCAAGATGTGAAGGAGCATTTCATTACCTTTGCCTCACCCTGACCAATCCTAAACAATCCACATTTTCCCAAATGGTCTTTTATTTATGAGCTATTCAAAGAGCAGTATGATTTTCTGCCATCTCTAGAAGTTTGAGGCCCTCTTCTCTATACAATGGATATTTTAAGGACATAATGTAAAATATCCTTTGTTTTAAAAAGTTAAGTCTTTAGCAAATGTAGCTTAGGAGGTTTTTATGGTAAACTGAGTAAGAAAATAAAGGCCTGGTATGAGGCAATGAAAATAAAAATGTTCAAAGAGAATGAATTTCAAAAGACGCTGGAAATAAAATCTAGAGGGCTTGATGACAAATTGGATGTGATAAATGATGAGTTGAAGACGATTTCTGATGGTTCTATCTTGAAATTAATCATGTGCTTTCTATTTGCCCAGGACAATGTGCTGCCAAGATATAAGAAAAATATAAAACAAAAGGCCTTAAAACTTCTCTACTTGAAACAACAAAAAATACATGCAGTCTATTTTAAAAACATTCTTCTGAGGCTGGTTGAGGTGGCTTATGCCTGTAATCCCAGCTCTTTGGGAGTCCAAGGTTGGCAGATCACTTGAGCCCAGGAGTTCAAGACGGCCTGGGCAACATGATGAAACCCTGTCTCTACAAAATACACAATAATTAGCTGGGCATGGTGCATGCGCCTGCAGTCCTAGCTGCTCAGGAGGCTGAGGCAGGAGAATTGCTTGAACCCAGGAGGCAGAGGTTGCAGTGAGCCCAGATCACCCCACTGCACTCCAGCCTAGGCAACAGAGTGAGACTCCATCTCACTCTGGAAAAAAAGCATTCTATTTAAATATTCTTGAATTGGATATATTAGACATCTTAGGACATCTTCTCTCCTTCCCTCCCTTCCCCTCCCCTCCCCTCCCCTTCTATCCTCTCCCCTCCCCTCCCCTCCCATTCCCTCTCCTTCCCTCCCCTCCTCTCCTCTCTTCTTTTTTCCTTGCTTTTTTGAGACAGGGTCTCACTTTGTTGCCAAAGCTGGTGTGCAGAGGTGCAATCATGGCTCACTGTAGTCTCAACTTCCTAGGCTCAGGTGATCCTCCCACCTCAGCCTCCCAAGTAGCTGGGACTACAGACACAGGCCACCACACCCAGCTAATTTTTCTGTGTGTGTGTGTATATATATATATATATATATTTTTTTTTTTCCTGAATATATATATTCTGTGTGTGTATATATATAAAATACACATACGCCAGGCACGGTGGCTCACGCCTGTAATACCAGCACCAGTGGCTCCAGTGAGCCATTGTACCTGGCCAGGATGTTTTCCCATAAAACAAATTTTCTTAGAGTGGAAACTACTCTAGGTAGAGATTTTTGATCAACTTGGTCATATGAAGCAATATTCATAAATAAAGCAAAGCATTATTGGGACTAAGTGGCCTATTATCAAGATTGTTCTAGGCAAAGCTACTACGCTAGAAAACACAGGTTGCTGACTTTGTACCAAGACTCTTGCCTCTCTTCTTTCAAATAGTAAGCCCTTTAAATATTTTTGAATTATATTAGGGTTTCCAGATAAAATTCAGGACACTTTAGTATAAGCATTTCCCATGCAATATTTGGGACATGCTTATACTAAAAATTATTTGTTATTTATATGACATTTCTATGTAATTGAATATCCTGGGTTTTGTTTTGGTTTGATAATTTGTTTGTTTTTGCTAACTCAAACAACCCTATTTACAGGGATTGAGACTGCCACATTAGAAGACATCTGCCATTAATTGCACTTAGGCCTTCTTGGTACATGTAAATGACAGACTAAATTCTTTCTTATTTTGATCAAAGGGATGCAATTGGATAGCA
Source organism: Cheracebus regulus (assembly GCA_963574635.1). Taxonomy (NCBI): domain Eukaryota; kingdom Metazoa; phylum Chordata; class Mammalia; order Primates; family Pitheciidae; genus Cheracebus; species Cheracebus regulus. Next base: position 22,133 of record CAUYQU010044968.1, read on the forward strand.
TGTGGACTCTGAGTACCGCAATCCAGTTAATTCAGGAAGAAATCTTCTATTCTTAAAGCCCTGACAGATGAAGTTGTTTCTGCTGTTGCTCAGGCCAGACCTGGATGCTCAGGCCAGATCTGGTGCAGTCCTGGAGCTGTCCCCAAAATACTTATTAGTCAGCCAGCTACTGCAGATCATTTACTAGGCATATTCAGACTGATGCATTGAGGACACATCACATTCCAAATTGTAGGTATCCTAAAAGCAAAGGCGTACAAGGATTTTTGGAAAAAAATGTTTTCTACCAAATGTGTGACATCACTATAAAAATGTATGTGTATAAGGGGGAACAACACACACTGGGGCCTTTTAGAGGGTGGAAGGTGGGAGAAGGGAGAGGATCAGGAAAAATAGCTAATGGGTACTAGGATAAATACCTGGGTGATGAAATACTCTGTACAACAGATCCCCATGACACAAGTTTACCTATGTTATAAACCTACACTTGCACCCTTGAACTTAAAAGTTAAAAAAGTCCGGGCATGGTGGCTCATCCCTGTAATCCCAGCACTTTAGGAGGCAGAGGCTGGTGGATCATCTGAGGTCAGGAGTTCGAGACCAGCCTGGTTAACATGGTGAAACCCTGTTTCTACTAAGTATACAAAAAATTAGCCAGGTGTGGTGGTGCATGCCTGTAATCCCAGCTACTTGGGAGGCTGAGGCAGGAGGATTGCTTGAACCTGGGAGGCAGAAGTTGCAGAGAGCTGAGATTGCGGCATTGCACTCCAGCTTGGGCAACAAGAGCAAAACTCTGTCTCAGAAAAAAAAAAAAAGTTAAGGAAAAAGTATGTGTAACACGGAAACTGCTACATTTCTTCTTCTTCTTTTTTTTTTTTTTTAATTTTTAGAGACAAGGTTTCACCATGTTGTTCAGACTGGTCTCGAGCTCCTGACCTTGTGGTCCACCCGCCTCGGCCTCCCAAAGACATTTCATTTTCTTTTCTGAAATACAGTAAAGGCTGGCCCAAGTGCAGTGGTGTTCACAGCTAATTGATTACAACATTACATATTTGTTTCTTTTCCATTCCCACTGCTTCACTTGACCAGTCTAAAATAAATACAGTTAAAAAAAAAACCTCACAATTTCTCATCAATTATAGTATGATTTAAAAACAGAGCAAATTTTAAATCCTATTAGAATCCTGGATGAGCACCTTGGCTGAGAATAAAAACCTGAAAAGCCAGCAGCATGATGGCAGACAGCCAAAATCATAATGTAAAGGTACATTTCATACCAAACTGTCTTCTTTGTGTATGTACATCAGTGAAAAAATGACTCTTTGAATTTATATTCCCATGTAAAAGCATATCATTAATAATTAGATTAACACTAGCATTGTAAAAACTGACAAAATGGTGCTAAAGAAACATACTATTGGCCAGTCACGGTGGCTCACGGCTGTAATACCAGCACTTTGGGAGGCCGATGCGGGTGGATCACCTGAGGTCAGGAGTTCAACATCAGGCTGGCCAACATAGTGAAACCCCATCTCTACTAAGAATTTTAAAAAATTAGCTAGGTATGGTGTTGGGTACCTGTAATCCCAGCTATTCAGGAGGCTGAGGCAGGAGAATCACTTGAACCTGGTAGGTGGAGGTTGCATTTTGCAAAAAATTGTGCTACTGTACTCCAGCCTGGGTGACAGAGCAAGACTCTGTCTCAGAAAAAAAGGAATGGCCTCCTTAACTTTAACACTTGGCAGTATATGGTGTTGGTTAGTGATGAAGTAAAAAGAACACAGAAAGCAGCAGGATATTGGATATGGCAAGATAAGGTCCATTTTAAGCATGTTGGATTTGAAATGCCTGGGACACATCCATATGGAAATGTCTATTACAATGCTGGGTAGAGGAGTCTATAGATTCACAGAGGAGTGTGGAAATAAATGAATGAATTTGCCCAGAGAGAATGAAGAGATGGAGAAGATGGCTGAGGATAGAACCATGAGAAACACCAATCATGTAAGAAAGAATGAATCACAAAGGAGGCTGAGAACCAGAACAAGCCGAGTATTTTACATTGATCTTTAAAAATGTGTTTGTAGTGTTGACTCTGCTAAGTTTCAAAAGGGTTTCAGTTATAAGACACTAGCTCAAATTCAAGTGTAAAACTAGCAGATGTATTATCCATATATCAGCTTTCACTTTTAGAATAGCAAAGATGTAAAGCAGCTGCCAAATTAATGGCAAGCTGGATACAAAGTCAAAAGGCAGACCCAAGGAGCACTAGAAGCCCTACTCTGTGATGCTGGTAAACAAATGAGCTGTATTTATGCAATGTTAGGAAAAGGGCCAGAGTAGATGAAGGAGCAACTAGGAGAGTACAAACTACATTGACCAGTCTTCAAGTCTTCCTTTCTCTTCCAGATCCCTTATTTTATGTTCTGTGAACTCTTGAGCAGGTTTTTCTTAAGCTTTAATATTCCAATGTATAGAATACTGCTACTAGTATCTACCTGATATGGCATGCATTTTTTTTTTTTGAGACAGAGTCTTACTCTATCCCAGGCTAGAGTGCAGCAGCACAATCTTGGCTCACTGAAACCTCCACTTCCTGGGTTCAAGCAATTCTCCTGTTCCAGCCTCCTGAGTAGCTGGGACTACAGGCACATACCACCATGCCCAGCTAATATTTTTGTATTTTTAGTAGAGACAGGGTTTCACCGTGTTAGCCAGGATGGTCTTGATCTCCTGACCTCGTGATTTGCCCACCTTGGCCTCCCAAAGTGCTGGGATTACAGGCATGAGCCACTGCACCAGGCAAGCAGGTTTTTATTTTATTTTTTTATTATTTTTTTTAAGATGGGGTTTCACCATGATGGCCAGGCTGGTCTTGAACTCCTGACCTCAGGTGATCCACCCACCTCGGCCTCCCAAAGTGCTAGGATTACAGGGGTGAGCCACTGCGCCTGGCTAATTTTTTATTTTTTATTGTTTTAAAAAAGACGGGGTTTCACCATGTTGGTCAGGCTGGTCTTGAACTCCCGACCTCAGTTGATCCGCCTGCCTTGGCCTCCAAAGTGCTTGGATTACAGGTGTGAGCCACCACGCCCGGCCACAAGCAGATTTTTCTAAAGGTTTACTATCCCTATGTATAAAATACTACTTCTAGTACCTACCTGATATAGTGTGGATTTTTGTTGTTGTTGTTGAGATGGGAGTCTCACTCTGTCACCCAGGCTGAAGTGCAGTGGCACAGTCTTGGCTCACTGCAACCTTCACTTCCCGGGTTCAAGCAATTCTCCTGTCTCAGCCTCCTGAGTAGCTGGGACTACAGGCGTGTGCCACCATGCCTGGCTAATTTTTGTATTTTTAGTAGAGACAATGTTTTAGTTTCACCATGTTGGTCAGGCTGGTCACGAACTCCTGGCCCCAGGTGATCCCAGCCTGTAATCCCAGCCTCCCAAAGTGCTGGATTACAGGCGTGAGCCACAGCACCTGGCCTGTGTGGATGTGTGTTCCTTCCAGATGTCACATTGAAATGTGATTTCCAATGTTGGAGGTAGGGGAGGTGTTTGGATCATGGGAGCAGATGCCTCATGAGTGACTTAGTACCATACCCTTGGTGATAAATGAGTTCTCAGTTCATTTGAGATCTGCTTAAGAGTCTGGAGGTGGGCAAAGTGGCTCATGTCTGTAATCTCAGCACTTTGGGAGCCTGAGACAGGAAGATTGATGGAACTCAAAGTTCAAGACCAGCGTAGGAAACATGGCAAAACCCCATCTCTTAAAAAAAAAAACACAAAAACAAGGCTGGGTGCAGTGGCTCATGCCTGTAATCCTAGCACTTTGGGAAGCTGAGGCGGGTGGATCATGAGGTCAGAAGTTCAAGACCAGCCTGGCCAACATGGTGAAACCCTATCTCTACTAAAAATACAAAAATTAGCCAGGTGTGATGGCGCACACCTGTAATCCCAGCTATTCAGGAGGCTGAGGCGGGAGATTCACTTGAACCCGGGAGGCAGAGGTTACAGTGAGCCAAAATTGCACCACTCCACTCCAGCCTGGGTGACAGACCGAGACTTTGCCTCAAAACAACAACCACCACCAACAAAACCCACAAAAATTAGCTGGGATGGTGGCACATGCCTGTAGCTTCCCAGCTACTTGGGTTGCTGAGGTGGGAAAATCATCTGAGCCTGGGAAATTGAGGCTACAGTGAGCCATGATTGTGCCACTGCACTCTGTACTTCAGCCTGGGCAACAGAGCTAGACCTCCCCCAATCAACAAAAAAAAAAAAAAAAAAGGAATGCCACAAAAGCTACCATGGCAAAACTGGATGAGTCTGTAATGTTACCCAACATGCTGTTGGTGTTGTTGTAAATAAACAAGGATAAGATTCTTGCCAATAGAATCAATGTGTGTAGTGAGCCTATTAATCACTCTAAGAGCCAAGATAGCCTCCTGAAACGCGTGAAGGAAAATGATCAGAAAAAGAAGGAAGCTGAGAAAAAGGGTACCTGGATCCAACTGAAGCGCTAGCCTGCTCCACCCAGATCAGCGCAGTGTGAGAACCAATAGAAAGGAGCCTGGGCTGCTGGAACCTACAAATTCATGGCATAATACTAACAGATGTGAAAAAGTGGGACCTCTAGACTGCTAAAAGAATACATGGATGTTCAATGTTCATTTTATCTACTTTTGTATAAGTTCCCCCTCTCCCGGCCCCCAAGAGCTGGACAATGCAGGGAGAGGAAGACTACACACATAAGGTAGAACTTTAACTTTCTTCCATGTATCCCAGTTCTCCATTCCCTCATTCTCCCTTCCTTCCCCATCGCCCTTGCTCCACTTCTTTCTGCCAGTTTTCTTCTCTGCTTGAAGACAGCAGCTGTACCAGGTGCTGTACCAAGATGAATAACACTAGCTTTGCCCAGACAACTTTGATTCTACTGAAGGCAGGTAACAGCTTGAACGTTAAATGCCTACCAGAGATAATACAACAAGGAAAAACTTGGGTGAGAACTCCAGCTTGTCTAGAGAACGTTGCCATACATGATGGCAAAGACCAAAAGTATTTTTTTGGGGGGACCAAAAGTATATTAAATGGCTTCATTTTTGTTTTGGAGATGGAGTTTCATTCTTGTTGCCCAGGCTGGAGTGCAGTGGTGTGATCTTGGCTCACTGCAACCTCCGCCTCCGGGTTCAAGTGAATCTCCCGCTTCCGCCTCCCGAGTAGCTGGGATTATAGGCGTGCACCACCACGACTGGCTAATCTTTTTGTTCTTTTAGTAGAGACAGGGTTTCTCCATGTTGGTCAGGCTGGTCTCGAACTCCTGATCTCAGGTGACTCGCCCATCTTGGCCTCCCAAAGTGCTGAGATTACAGGTATGAGCCACCATGCCCAGCCAAATGGTTTTTTTTTTTTTTTCTTTTTTTGAGAGACAGAGTTTCACCATGTTGGCCAGGATGGTCTTGGCCTCCCAAAGTGTTGGGATTACAGGCGTGAGCCACCACGCCCAGCCAAATGGCTTCATTTTTATAAGGTGATGTTGGTAAGGACCAGGACTGGAAAACGTTCCTGGGTTAAGCTAAGCATTCATTCACTCAGTGAATGCTTATGAAGAACATACTGGGTGAACAGAAGTGCAGATATTTCATGTAAACGTTACGAAGTAATAAAAGTGCTAGACATTAAGGAAAATATAGGTACAGCATAATCCTTGCTCTTGGGGTTATAATCTAATTTCAGAACGGATACACTAACAAGAGTTTGTACGTCAAGTGATACTGATAATATATGTAGCTATAAAATGTTAGAAGTTAGGCTAGACTTTGCCTGATTTCTAAAGAATGGATAGAATAGGCCAGGCATGGTGGCTCATGCCTGTAATCCAAGCACTTTGGAGGCCAGGGTGGGCAGCTCACCTGAGGTCGGGAGTTCAAGACCAGCCTGACCAACATGGTGAAACCCCGTCTTTAAAAAAAAAAAAAAATGGATAGAATATCTGTGACTATTATAACTTAAGAATTTCAAAGTTTCAATGATTTGTGCTCTAAGGATAGTTGTTTGACCATTATGTTTAGTACATTTATTATTTTTTGAGGCAGAGTCTTGCTCTGCTGCCCAGGCTGGATGGAATACAGTGACCTAACCTCAGCTCACTGCAACCTTCACCTCCTGGGTTCAAGTGATTCTTCTGCCTCAGCCTCCCGAGAAGCTGGGATTACAGGTGTGCACCACCATGCCTGGCTAAGTTTTTTTGTATTTTCAGTGGAGATGAGATTTCCCTATGTTGGCCAGGCTGGTCTTAAACTCCTGATCTCAAGTGATCCATCCACCTCAGCCTCCCAAAGTGTTGGGATTACAGGCATGAGCCACTGTGCCTGGCCATCTTGAATACATTTATCACTGATAGCTTTTATATATAAGTTTAGAGAAAAACCCTACCACCACCTTAGGAAGAGATGGCTTATTTATGTGCTTCTACCAGTATCATAATTCTAATCACAAAACAAAAATCACAAACATTGAGATTAAACAGGTGTGTTTTATTATCAAATGTTAACTCTACAAAAACTCAGTAGTATTATAGTAAGCATTACTGCCTATCTTAAGTCTTTCAGAGCTTTGGACACACAATGTCTTAAGGCATCAAGTATATAGAAATTTCTTTTCGATCTTAAGTGCCAGTTATCACCAATTTTCACACAAATCTTTTTTTTTTTTCTTATTGCAGTTAAAGGGCCATTGCCAGTCAGCTGAAGAGGGAAATGTTTGCTTCTCCCTTTAAGGTGTTAATCAAAGTAATGCAAAGAAAATAAAAATAGCAGCCACATAAATCTCCATGGCATTGCATTCAAGCAAAGGACAATATAAGTAACTTAAAGAAATATCCACATTCAATGCACTTAATGAAATCCTGTTTTCTTTGGAGTTACATGAGGCAGCAGTACTAGCTAGCTAGTGTCTAATATTGCACTTTTGTAGCATAAACACAGCTAAACAGTGTTAAACACTGACAGCATCAGTATCTAACTGCATCAGTGTTTACCTCTCAGTCTAGCATGCTGACTACAGTCCTACGCTTTAAAAGGTTATAATTATTTGACAGTTAAGGCATTAGAGAAAAAGGTTTAAGGCTATCATAATATATACAAGCATTCACTTCTGTTCAGTTAGTATATTGTTTTCTAGAATACACTGTTCAAATAGTCTCACTTCTGTGATATTAAAAACTATGCAATTTCTCTTATTAAAGTCCAAACCATCAATGACAAAATTACAATATAAAAAAAATGCATATGAAGCCACAATATTCAGTTACAGTTCAAACTAGAAATTACTAACTACATGTAGCTGCTTCATTTTTGATTTTGCATTTTGGCCCCTAGTTCATTATTTACAACTGATACCTGCTGAGAAAAAGATCCAAACTTTTAAACTTTTTATGTTTTGTGGAGGGTGCACCATTTTTTCTAAAGTATCTTCAAGTGTTTTAAAATTATTTGTTTTTAACTATAAGATATTATCATGGCCAAAAGACTTGGAAAGTAACAATTTTATTCTTTCTCCTAAGCTTGTGATTTTAGCATTCCAAGACCTTATTCTTGAATTACTTAGCTAGAAGGCAGGATTATGCAGAAGACAGTGAAATGAAGAGAAAAAAGCGAGAATATACAAAAACGAAGCTTCCTTAACAGAGTTCATGGTGGAGATGGTAGACACTGGTGGAGTTTTTATGCAAGACTTAAAACTTAGGAAACACCTATGATGCCACTTTAGCTGGAAGTAATAGAGACGCCTGATTCCAAATTCACATTTTAAATGCCTATTTGCAATCAGCAAAGAGCCAGGTATGCTGCATGCTGCTTGCTATAAGGATTTGGCTTCACTGGCTCAAATTTTTTCACTCCACCAAAAGATAAGGCACAGGCCCGCTTGTCCAATCAAGTTTGCTGAAAATACTGCAGCCTGAGTGTAGACAAACTTCCCCTGAATTTGCTAGAAGTTTTCTTGTGTCTGGCAGTTTCAAGATCCCCATACGTCTTTCAAACACTGGGAGAAAAAAAAATGAATGAAAGGAAATGTTATAGTCTCTAAATGTCATTCTCAGCAGTCACAAAAACGATTTTGAATTCTACAAGGACAAAGAAAGCTTTTTCCAAGTTGTTATTTCACACAGACATAGTTGGCATTTACATGGCAAGGGCTTGGGGAGTATAGCACTAGCCAAGGAAGTTTCCATGGTTTATGCAGTCGATAGCATTCTGCACCACTCCCACACTTTGTAGTATCATGTGTTTAGTTTAACATGTATGGTTTCCAACTCCCTGCTTGGCTCAGCTCCTTTCTGGAGAGAATATTTCACTCATTCCTTAGAGGTTCAATATTATTACCAAAAAAACCCAAAACCATTTAGACAAAATTTTAAATTCTAGTATAAGAAATTCCAGGCCGGGTGTGGTGGCTCACAAGGTCAGGAGTTCAAGACCAGCCTGGCCAACATGGTGAAACCCCGTCTCTACTAAAAATACAAAAAGTAGCCAGGCATGGTGGCGTGTGCCTGTAATCCCAGCTACTAGAGAGGCTGAGGCAGGAGAATTGCTTGACCCGGGAGGCGGAGGTTGCAGTGAGCCGAGATCACACCACTGCACTCCAGCCCAGGCTACAGAGCAGGACTCCATCTTCAAAAAAAAAAAAAAAAACAACTTGCAAATAATTTCTAGGACACTTAATAAATAGCAATAAGGGGCCGGGCATGGTGGCTCATGCCTGTAATCCCGGCACTTTGGGAGGCCGAGGCAGGAGGATCACCTGAGGTCAGGAATCTGAGACCAGCCTGGCCAACATGGTGAAACCCTGTCTTTACTAAAAATACAAAAATTATGGCCGGGTGAGTGGCTCACACCTGCAATCCCAGCACTTTGGGAAGCTGAGGCAGGCAGATCATGAGGTCAGGAGTTCGAGTCCAGCCTGACCAATATGGTGAAACCCCGTCTCTACTAAAAATACAAAAATTAGCTGGGTGTGGTAGTGCGTGCCTATAATCCCAGCTACTCAGGAGGCTGAGGCAGGAGAATCTCTTGAACCCAGGAGGCAGAGGTTGTGGTGAGCTGAGATCACATCACTGCACTCCAGCCTGGGTGACAGATAAAGACTCCATCTCAAAACAAAAAAACAAACAAAAACTAGCTTTGCATGGTGGTGGGCGCCTATAGTCCCAGCTACTTGGTAGGCTGAGGCAGGAGAAATGCTTGAACCCAGGAGGTAGAGGTTGCAGTGAGCCAAGATTGTGCTCTAGTCTAGGTAACAGAGCAAGACTCTCTCTCAAAAAAAAAAAAAAAAAAGAGTTGATGAGCAGCTTCTCTGGAGATTAGAGGAAAAGAT
>CAUYQU010044969.1:0-34046 GCA_963574635.1 Cheracebus regulus
TTTTAATTATAAGTTTCCCCACCACCTGCGTGACTTGATTGTACCCAGTTATGTATCTGATTTTACTATTGTTCTTATGTGCTGCTTTCAAGTATGAGGTAATGGTATCTGTTCCTGTTAATGACGTAGGACAAACATATACATACTAACTGTGTGCACAATAAAGTTGCTGTTTAAGCATTGCTGTTCAAGTCTTGCTTATTCAGCCCTCCAGACCCCGCTTTCTGTCTACCTTTTCTTCAGCGCACTCCCCAATTCAGGTTAGGACCACCTTGCTGGCCAAGAGTCCCCGGCAAACGTGCCAGCCTCTAGGGAACCAAGACTTTCTTAATGTCCTGTGAACTGAAGTGAGACACCTTAAACTTTAGAAGCAAATAACAGCAACCTATTTACAAATATAAGCCACTTTCATACCTGCCTACTAATGTATAGACTTCAGAGTAATGTTGTCTATATTAATTTTCTAGGATTGTTCTTTCATTTGTTGTTTTTCTCCTTTCCTTCCTCTATTTTGTCTTCATAGGATATGGGACTTCACAACCTGCTAAATATGAGCTTTCCTAATAACACAAAACCTACCTGTCTAGAAATAAACCATCCAAACCATGAGAGATCAGACAAAAGCTGAGACAAGAAACTCATTTTCTTTTAAAATGCTTTCTTCAAAAGATTTTAAAAACAAAAGGGGGGAAATGTGAAATAAAAATGAATATTGGGGCCCCCAAATTACTAAGCTAAAGGGAAAAGTCAAGCTGGGAACTACTTAGGGTCAAGGAAACTTTTCTTTTGAGCTATTAACAGCTTTAGCAATTAAGTAAAGTATACTCCTGGGAACCAAATTTTTTTCAAATGGAAACAGACTCTTATGCAAATAACTATACTGCCATAAATTAAGAATGCTCACAATTGTTTCCAAATTCTGGAGAAATCAGGTAGAGAGAAACAAATATGCTCCAAATATTGTTCACAGGAGTATATTTTATTTAATTGTTAAAAGCTGTCAGTAGCTCAAAAGAAAAGTTTCCTTGACTGAAATAGGGCAAATAGCTTTTGACTGCTGACTTATTCTACTCAAAGTCATACTTCTGTTCACTGAGATAAATGCATATCTGATTGCCTCCTTTGGAAAGGCTAATCAGGAACTCAGAAGAATGCAACAATTTGTCTCTCACCTACCTATGACCTAGAAGTCCCCTCCTCGCTTCTAGTTGTGTGGTCTTTCTGAGTGGAACCAATGTATATCTTACATATGTTGATTGATGTCTCATATCTCACTGTAAAGTATGAAACCAAGCTGTGCCCCAACCACTTTGGGCACATGTCATCAGAACCTCCTGAGGCTGTGTCATGGGTACACGTCCTCAACCTTAGCAAAACAAACTTTCTAAATTAACTGAGACCTGTCTCAGATATTAGGGGTTCAAAAAACCTATATGATATATAAGTTTATTTTGTGACCAGAGAAATAAGATAAAGATAATTAATATCTAGAGGAAAATGCACAGGTGATACATGAAAATATAAGCTAATGAGGGGATTAGGAATAGGAAGAGAGTGAAAGCATATTGGGCAAGAAGGATGGGTGCATGAAATCTGGGTTGGTATAGGAAGTACAGCATTATTTATATCCAGCTACCTTCTGCTTGGGGGAAAATTTCCAACTAATGGCTAGTACTTCTAATCAACTTATCTTTGATACAATTTACAAGGTATTTCTTTCCTTTTGAATTCTCAGCATGTAAAATAATGGTATTAAAGTCTTTTATTTGGTCAGCTACAGAAGATTGCCTGAATTTTTAGACTTGAAATTGTAAACCTTGGAAGCCTGGGTTCAAATCCTAGGATTCTTCCTTGCTGGGGAACCTTTTATATTTCAGTTGCGTCATTAGTTGTTGCTGCAGTCAGAATGGGTGGATAATAATACTGACCTTATGAAATTTTTGTAAAGACAGGAGCACCTTATATGACAGTAGGTACATAGAAAATAATCAACAAGGCAGCTGGGAGAAGTTATTATTTGTAAGGTGACCAATACCCAGATAAAAAAGAACACTATGAAATGACTCAACATACTCTGATTTTACTTTACTACAGGAAAAAAAAAAAAAGAAAAGAACATAAGAAGAACAAGTGCTTCCTTTCTAGGAAGTAATTTATGATGGTCACAAACACTATGTTTGCTGTGCTCTGTTCTGTGAAGAATATTTTTTTTTCTTCTTTTCAAAAACATCTTTTAAATGTTAACAGTGTTCTTTTCTTCTTTTGCACATATGTCAATGGGAAATTCATACTTAGAAGAACTGACTCCTTTGTAAAACGAAGTCAAACTTTTGACTCTAGTATATGAGTCCTTAGAGGATGATGTTAAATTTAATGAAGGCAGAAATAGGAAGAAATTAAGAAATTTGTTAACCATAAAAATGACCTACTTTCAGGTTTTACATTCTTTGGCATAATATATTAACTTATTTCCTAAAATATATTGCATTAACAGTATCACCACTATTATGATATTGATTCCTATGTAATCTATATGCCTATTTGCAACATTACTGTAAAACCTTGGATAAGCAGTTACTATCTCTTAGCATTAGTTTCTTGCCTGAAACTTATAAATAATAATACCTATCTAACAGTGTTATTGGGGATACTAAATTAAATAATAATTGTAAAAATATTAGACATTGTTTTGCATGTCCATAAGTGTTAGAAAATGACACTAATAGCCTAAAGTTCCCTTAACTTTTCTTGATTCTATTCAGCAGATTGTCAAGAATCTAATTAAATGAAAACATTTAATATTTTATCTCCATGATGATAAAGTCAAAAAGTTACATTTCTTTAAAACCTTCTGTAAGATACATTTATTTATTGCTTTTAGAGATATAATCCTTTTAATTTTGAAGTCTTGAAAAACTAGAATAAACAAAGAATTTTGAAAAGAAATCATGATTAGGAGATATTAACATGAAAAACAAAACAAGAGATTTTATTTATGAAGTAAATTTAAGAGTAAATGTAGATCATTTTAGACCCTGACTTACAGAAGTATAACTAGTATTTGTAGGGAAGAAATACGTTGACAGTATGTAAAGCAGTAAGATTTTTTTTTCTGTCACATAACTGCCAAAAGTCTTCTAATGACGAAAATCACAGTATAAAGTTGTGTAGAAACCAAGGATATATCCTACCCAGGTAATAGTAGACTTTATCTTCTGATATTTCTCCTTTCCCTGACGGTTGCAATGAGGTGCTGAGTACTAGCTTTCTGTGTAGAGGAGGTTGGGAGGTTGGGGATAAAGATGCACTATTGAGAATCTTGGGTCATTACCCCAATAGGTAAACATGAATTAAAACCATCTATGCTGGCATCAATATAGTTTGAAAAAATGTAGATTACCAGGCTGATTTGGATCACTAGAAAGCATTGAGTAAACATCTGTCTGCGGCACTATACAAAGAAAACTAAACAGAAATGTGCTGCTTCAAGGGCATAATTATAGGTGATTTTTACAAAGGCATTGATACATCTAGGAAGTCCACGGAAGCCTGCTGGTTCCAGTTTGCTTAAAGTATGAGGGGATTCAGGAAATAAGTTACTATATCCTATAAAGTTGGAAGGACCTTTAGGCATCCAGTGAGACTGTCAGTTATGGACTCTGGTTCAGATCAAAAGAGATCTGGCAGAAACTGACTGCTAGAAAAGGGGCTGTTGAGGCTCTTTTTCTAATCCATGTTTGAGAGGGCACATGACAAGCACCCCCTTTGACTCAAAGGGGAAATGCAGAGTCCAGGATGTTTAACATTCATTAGGCAGTAGATACTGAACAGATCATGTAAGAGATGCCTATTTATTCATGTGAATGAAGTAAGTAATGTCTTAAACATGCTACATAATTTGAAACATGTTGAAGACAGTTTTTGAAAGAATGTTTGATTTAATAAATGCTAACAAAAAGGAGTATCTTCAAATAGGGGAGGGGTAGAGGAAGAACACATATCTTCCTTTGTGTTCCTATGTTTCTCTAGGGTCACAGAAAAGTTATCTTTTAAAGGTATGGAACATAAACTTTTTCTCTGACTTCTTAAACTGAAACAGAAAAATGACCTTCAAAGAATTTCAAAACAGAGAATCAGGTATTAAGATACAATGAGTTCTATTGCTGTTTGTTTCCAACTATGTAATGTAAAGTGCATTATGACCCTAGTAAAGTCAGCACCATGGAAGAGGTCCTTCTTAAGAAATCTGCTAGCACATTTGTTTTTTAAATAGGTAAATTGCCTGACTGTTCTTAGATACATTTATTCAATAATGGAAGAAGAAAATCTTGAATCATTTCTTTTTATACAGACATATTTCTCAACAGTTTGAAAGGACTGTTTTATCTTTGCAAATATGATATTAGTTTTCCAAATAACTGTAAAACTATTTTTTTCTTTGCTGTCGCTCATAATTACTTGCAGAATCGAAAATTGTTCAGTTGGTTGCTGCTTCTGAAAGCTAGAAAATAAAAATGTCCAGATCATTTTAGTTCAGAGATGTTACAACTCTAATAGCTTTGATAATTCTCTCCTAAAAGTCAGTCAATTGAAAAATTTGGAGATCAAGTCAGTAAAAGTATTTCTACGAGTAGTGAATTTTGCTGCAGGCTATGAAACACCAGTACTTCAGTAAAAAAAAAAAGTAATACGAATCAATGCCTCTGGGGCAGGTGTGCTTGGTAGGCAGTGATTCATAACCCTATATGCTGTCCAAGTTCTAGAACCCCTTCTGAGAAGAGTGGCTGCTGATAGGGAACAAACCTTATGCAGAGATTGCTACTTAGTAACATATCGAGCCATCATCTTGGCTGGAGATTTGTATGAACCAGAGTGACCCAGGAGTTGACCCAGTTCCGTGGGTGTGGAGCTAAGTCCTCGATGATAGCTGTTTGACCTGGTCAGCTGTTCAGGCTCCACCTCAAGACCTGCTGAATCAGAATTTGAATCAGCAATTTATGTTTTAACAAGTCCTCTAGGTGATTCTGTTGCAACTAAAGTTTGAGAACCACTGCTCTAAACAGAAACACTGAGAAGGGGCATTTAATTTATCCTTGGGCAGTCAGGGAGGCTTCAAAAAAGAGTCATTAATTTTGATAGAAATTTGTGGGGGATGAGAGGAAGATTGTGATGTACTACGTTAACTACTCTTCCCGGATCCACAAAGGGCATGGTTTCAAAAGCAAGAACTTCCCCGTGTCATACCTCCATCCACCTCCCCATCCGGGAACCTAGAGTTCTTTGTCTAACTTTTCCTCCTGCTGGCTAGGTAAAATTCCAGTTGAGCTTCCTTTCTTCAGAAAGCCCACCAAAAGCCCTGGAAGGAGGAGCTCAAGCAACCAATCTGGGATCAGAGTCCAAGATCAGTCACTCCAGAGGAAGTTTGAAATAACTCCTCTCATTGGACAAAAACATGAATGGGAGCGGGAATCACGTGAAAGGTAAAACTCCATTGCACCTTACCTGTAGGGATTTTCCTCTCTGGGATCCTCTCCCACAACTACTGGGGAGCTGTCTTTCCCTCTCTACCTGTGCAGATATCCGCTTCAGATTCCCCTTTCATGGCAGTGTGGGAGCTCTCTGTCTTTCTCTCTCTGCCTAATAAATCGCTGTCTGCAAAACTCTCTGGGTCCAATATTTACTTGACTGGTACGCTGACCCCGCCAGGGCGTCTTCCTCATTCCTGGGGTAAGGGAGCCCAAGAACCTTGGACATATGGGGGTGGGGGCGGGAATCAGATGGGAGGGAGCTGAGGGAATCCCCCTCCTGATCAGGGAATGGGGAGCAACTTTGGGATGCCTCTTTGCTCACCCCTGCATCTCGTGACCCAGTTACAATCAGAATGAGTGCAATACAAAGAGCAAGCATTGAAGTAAAAATATAGAGGGAATTTGTTCTACAAAAGATGTAGTTATGAAAAGGGAATATTAAGTGCACAGGGAAAATAGTAGGAAAGATGAAAAATTGTTGTAGACATTGTATGCCAAGAGAGGCATCAACATCTTTGAAGAGCCGCTTAAAGTAAGTGGAGTAGATGATTGACAGAGATCACAGAGGAAGGAGGTTGTAAAAGCCAACGCAGAACTACAAATGAGAGAATGGATTCAACAGTTTCTTATGAGGTATATAATTAGCAGTGTTTGTTGTTCGACAGAAAGAAGCAGAGAGGGAATAACAGGATGAGTACCAGCTTTCCTGGATGGATGAGAAGAGGACGGTATTGTCACCAAATGAGAGGAGATGAAGAGGAGAATGAGTGTGCAGTGTACGCACATGCACACATTTTTACATGCTGAGTTTGCAATGCTATAGGACCTTTTAAGGTTGATATTCATTAGGAGATTAAATTTTATGTGTAAGTCCTAAAGAGAGTGCAGGCTTGAGGTTATACAAGTCATGAGAAAGGGCAAGATTCCTTAGGACTGCAATATGAAGCTATGGAAGTTTTGTTTTCTTTAACTACTTTTATCTCACGGATCCTCTTCATGATCTGAAAGAACTATTGAACCTCTTCCCAGAGAAAGGCACTCACAGGTAAAACTCTGCCTCCAATCTCTATGTTTATGGACCTCTGGGAGCTCATCCTCTCATATTTAAGGACTCAGGTGAGGAATATTTGATGTATGGTTCTAGTTGCCATGTGGTTCCAGAAGCCTTAGAAATGGTGATTAAAATAGTACTAGATCAAGGTTGTGTAAGTAAATGCTGAATACGTGTTAGATAACAATAGCTAAATAAGTGTTTAGTATTTCAATTTTTCAAAAATGAACCTAAGCCTTCTCATTTCCCTCCTTCTTTAATCTCTCCACACTATATACCTTATTCCAGTTAGGAAAAACAAAAAACAAACAAGAAACAAAATAAAGCAAAACATCTTCATGATCCCTCTGTCCATACAATCCAAATCTCTTTGCTCTACATCCTTAAGCTGGCTTTGTTTCTTTCGTATTACAATTGGGGACAGTATTGTCTAGTATAGTTTTTTTTTTTTGCAGCATATAGGGGAAAGCTCATGGGCAAATTGTCCTATTTGAAACCATGATTTTGAATCTAGGCTGTGTAATTTATGAATTATATTACCTAAACTTAAGTATCTTGACTTCTGAAACTCAGGTTCCTCATCTATAAAAAGGGTTAATGACTCCTACTTTGCAGACTAGCAAATTGAGATTAACAAAGTTAGATTTTGCAGGAACGTTAAGCAGAGAGCATTATATACAGCACTTCGTCTTCTAAATCTTAATCAAGGTCAAGATCTGAGAGAAGTGTTCATGAGGTTTGTTAAAACTATTCGGTTGCTGAACCATTCCAGGACATGTAAAAACGTGAAGAAAGAAAATATCTACCATCTCTCTTCTCAGGGAACATGTTTGTCTTTGGTTGGAAGGAAATACTTTGATAAGCCGCTTGGAGTGTGAGGTGAGTTGCCTTTCCCCCAAGGAGTATTTTGAATAAAAACAGATGGTCATTAAACTGCTTCCCTCAGAGGATGGGTTCAACTTAAAAGAGGAGCTTTAATTTGTTAAATAGGTTGTGCAGAGCAGAGCTGAGGCCCCATCCCTGGCTTTAACATTTGCTACCCTGCCCCCATGAGACTCACAGCTTCTTCTCTAAATAAATGTTAAATAAATAATTTTAAACCTATTGAATTAATATTATGCAAATTTGCTAACCACCCTGCATTTCTGAATGCTTGTTCCCATAGTCTTAGTGTGGCTAAAATATTGGGATGAAGTTAGTTGTGGGAGTTCAATTGAAACAGAGTACAGATTTCATGTATATGACCACATAGGTTTCTCCCAGGTAGTGCAATTGATATGTCATGCTTTGCTGAAGCAATATTCCAGGGCTTGCTCTGATTTTATTTTGAATCATGTTATAAAGAATATGATGCTCCTAGAAAATGTTAGGGACCTTAAGAAGTCTTCGTAAGTGAGGGTGACAAGACAGGGGTGGGTTTGGTTGTGCTAAGGTAGTCCTATCTGCGATTGGTTCTAATTTTTATAATTCTGAGTAAAATGTTTTTGTGAGAAAAAAAGGTATAGGGTTTAAATGTTTGAAAACCCACTTGAAAAATGTGTGAGGTTTACACTCATGGAACAAACAAAAACCATAACCTAATTTTAACAATTTACAGCACTGATTTTACATATTTATATTTCAGTTTTAGCTCCGTTTTGAAAGTTTAACTTCCCCTTTTGCCCATCCCTCCACAAGTCTTATCTATGATAGTTTCCTCTTCCACAAGTAAATAACAAAAGCCCTGCCTCTATTTTATAGATTGTGTGGCAAATGCATGAAATTACAGAGTGCAGTGTTGGCTTTCATTTTTTCGAACTATTTTCTGATTTTTTGTTACCATTCCCCTGTAGTTAATTTTTCCCCTTGAAGTGAACACTTACATTTTACCAGTTACTTTCTAGTCTCATCTGTCTTCCCAGTCTTCTGACCAAATCTTCCTTTATGTCTGACCAAGCCACGTGGCTGTGATGGAGGAGAAAGGACTACTCTTCTCCATGTGACGGATAAGACCCAGAGCAAAACGCACAAATGTCAGAGTGAAACTTCCATTTCTGGGAGGAACAATGGGTATAAAAAGAGAAGATATTCCTTGATTCTTTTTCTTTCTCTTAAATGAAGATGGATGTGTTTAACTTGTGGAAGATACCATGGAAAGGTTTCAAAACAAAAGATTTGTTAGATTTACTGTGGATTCATTGCAAAAGTTCACAAATTAATGACTGTAAAATGGGGCTTAAATCTTTGGTGATCAAAACATCATCTCAGGAAAAGTCTGCTCTGGAATGTGTGCTATTAAGCCCTCTCACAAATCACTGTGAAGATGAGAACTTGAAGGAGTATAAGACAAATTGTAGTATATTGCTTCTAAATTTACTACACGCTTATCCTTGAAAGTTCCTTGAATCAACTTTAGAACTGTTTTGAATCAGTGCCTATGAAAAGAGGTACCATGGGCCAACATATTTTCCTTTTAATTAGGGAACACACATAATTTAGAGAAATAAAGGTGACTCTTAGAAACTCTGTTTAATGGTTATTAGTTACAAACTTCCTTTTTATTAAAATTAGCTTGTAATAAAAAGAGAAGCCATTTGATAGTATAGTTAGCTTAAATTGATCTCCTTTTATTTTTTTCATCCATGTTATAGAAGGAACTCAGTAAAAAAGCCGGAACTTTCTTGAATTTCAAAAGGTAGATACATTTGAGAGTATTATTGCAAAGGATCATGGGGAAGAGAGAAGGCTTACAGTAGTGTAAAGAGAAACTGTGATACGGAAAAACATGAAAGACAAAGAACAGATGGAAAAGTCTCACTGCTTTTAGTCAATTCCAACAACAACTGATGAAATTTTCTCTGAAATATCCTGCTCCGTTCCCCTGTACACACACACACACACACACACACACACACACACACACACACAAAATCCAGAGGTTTCCATTAAAACTGGAAGTTTCAGAACCATAGCTAATCTGCAATGTAAGCACATGGAATCAGAAAGGCTAATGGATTCCATAGTCATCAACCACCCTCCTGCTTTGGATCACAGACCAGGGGGGCATGGTCTGAACATGTGAAATAAATGTAGAGATTACATAATGCAGCTTTAAATTATAGTTCATTTTAAACAGACCACTGTTAGTAAAATCCTGTGTGTGTGTGTGTGTGTGTGTGTGTGTGTGTGTGTATGTGTTTGTTTCTAAGGATATGTGGTTTGAGGAAGTATGATTTATGTGATCTGGAAAAATCCTTACAAATGAATTCCATCCCACCCTCTCAAGGAAATACTGTGATTGTGGCAGCTACCAGCTTAAGCTGTATTCTATTAGTAGTCTATGATCAGTACCACCATGCTGCTTGTCTTAGCGGCATAGTATATAATAACAAGAAGCCATTAAAATAAGTGTTTACAGTTAAGTTTCAACTTGTCACACAAGAGGTTTTTGGTTCTGTTGAATGGGAAGAATTGTTTCTCTAATACACTTTTAATAGCTTAATAAGACCTGCTTAATTAAATGCTATATCTCATGTTCTGTGAGAAAATATCTTACCTCAAAGAACAGTCTAGAGTGTCAAGAAGAGATGCTAGGATAACCCGGTTCTTATTTCTTAAATTTTCTCTTACGATACTTATCAGTGCTATGAGTAAGCAGAGGAATGTCTTAGTAATAAGGGTTGACAGCACTCCAAAGAAATCAATGTAATAATGAGACAAAAGTGTGAGTCAAATAGAGTTGGAGGTCACTGATGAATGAGTTTCAGAATACAAAAGACTTCAAGCAGTAGAAAAAGTTTCTCTTTATCTTTTTAAAGCTACTGTATGTACAAATTAAAACTAAATTAGTCCTCTCTTCCTTGGTTTCAATGACTATAAAGCAAAAGGACATTTACCAGATTTGCCTTGGTTGCTACAATCAATTCATTGTTTCCCAAGATTTATAATCTTCTGAGATACAATATTCCTAATTTTTCCAAAGATTTTCATATTGTGTATTAGTCTCCAGGAAATTTATCCTATTATATCAATTTCATAAAACACACTTCTTTTATAAGTACTAATTTTCAGAGTGATGTAAGAAAGGATGTAAGAAAATATGCTATTTTCTGGCCAGGCATAGGGGCTCATGCCTGCAATCACAGCACTTTGGGAGGCTAAGGCAGGTGGATCACTCAAGGTCAGGAATTCAAGACTAGCCTAGGCAACTTGGTAACACCTCATCTCTACTAAAAATACAAAAATTAGCCAGGCGTGGTGGCATGAGCCTGTAGTCCCAGCTACTCAGGAGGCTAAGGCAGGAGAACTGCTTGAGGTCAGGAGGTGAAAGTTGAGACAAGATCACACCACTGCACTCTAGCCTGGGCAACAGAGGCAACTCTGCCTCCAATAAATAAATAAATAAATAAAATATGCTACTTTCTAATATAAAAACAATGATCAATTTTCCATATGTGCATATACAAACCTATACATGTCTATAAATATTCAGTTTATATTGTTTAATTCAAGAACATACAGTCTGCTGTCCATATCTGTGGGTTCTGCACCCATGCATTCAAACAACTGCAGGTTGAAAATGTTTGGAAAAACAATGGTCACAGAGATTTTCAAGTCATTATTTTCTAAGCAATACAATATGCCAACTGTTTTGTATTAGGTATTATAAGTAATCTAGAGATGATTTAAAGTATGTAGAAGGATTGTGTAGGTTATATGCATAAAGTATACCGTTTTATATCAGGGACTTGAGCATCTGTGGATTTTGCTATTGGCAGGAGTATCCTGAAACCAATTCCCCAAAGATATGAAAGGACAACTATACTATATTTTAGAAAGTTCCTTGTAGTTCTATCAGTTTGAATTCAAGATGTATTTGTAATAGATAAAATTTTATAGCCTGTTTGACTCTCAATATAACTTAGTACTTAAAAATCTTTTTAAATCCAAAGTGTCCATGAAAAGGAATATTTATAATGCTTTTTTAAAAATCTACAGCTGACTTATAAAAAAAGTGCATTTCTAGTTTCAACTCAAGATATAGGAACATGTCTTTTTTTGTTCTCTTACTCCTGGTCATATCAACAGTTCAAGAGGTTGAGTGGGGTAGAGGTGGAATGAACACTGAAAATGAAGAAATTCCCATCTGTGTCTGTTTGCCATCTCTATTTGTATAACAAAAAGTAAATTGCTAGATAAGTGACTACTTAGGTATTCTAAATTGGAATGGATTAGCATTTGGAAGTAAACTGTAGCACAATATAGAAAGCTTTAAATTGATAACTCTCAGTCTCATTCATCCTTCTAATTAATTCATTTTTTAAAACCTATATTGTTTGTGCTTAGACTGTGAGTCTTTCAAAGCAATGCTAATTGCTTCATGTCTGAAGAAACTTCATCCCTCAGAGTAATTTCCATTTTCTTTTGACTATTAAGTTTCTTGTGGCAGGAAGGCTTAATTTGGCAACCCCTTGCATTTTAAAAGTTTAAGATGAGAGAAATAGAAGGCCACCAAAGAACCATACTGAAATCAAAATAAGTTCTAATTCAAAAATTATTCTTTCCAGCCCCCAAGAAGAAGAAAAATTGCAGTTAGGCCTTTAATGGAATAATTACAAACATACTTTCTCCAGATCTCTAAGAGAATAAATGATTTTTCTAACAAAATATTTTATCAATAACTAGAAGCTTCCAAATACAAATGTGATGTGTACCTTTATCAAATCATTGCTTAATAGTTTCACAGATCAGCTGAAAGTCTTTTAATAAATTTATTTTTAGATTTTTAAAATGATTTTTTTCTTTAATTTTGCCTGGGAAATTGTTTAAATGAATCAGTATTCCACAAACCGTAGTGGAACAAAACAAGTTGACATTTTAAATAAGGCAACTGGCTTTCATACCCCTAAAACTTCTTATACAATGGATTAATTTTGCTTTCTTGAAATTCTCGCTATCTTGTTTTTCACAATACAACATTGTTCTTGGTTCTCCTGCTTCCTCTCTGGTCATCATCTTTTTTGTTTGTTTGTTTGTTTGTTTGATCTCTTTTGCCCTCATCCTCTTCCTCATTTCTAAACATAAGTCTCCCTCTCAGGGTTGAGTCTTTGTTTTCAATCTTTCATACTTTACTGCCATGTACCCAGGCTCAGCCTCTCTTCTAAGCCATGGCCCTTTGTATTTCTTCCTAATGCGTTGAAAAACAAATTCATCACATCTTCTTCAAAAGCATCCTGCTTTTTTTTCCATGAGTTTCCAGACTCTGTTAGTAATAGAACCATTTCCTCCGTGAGACTGTCTCTTTAAGCATCTCAGATGTCTCTTATTTTCTTCTAGTTCCTAGGTCAATCACCCCATCATTGCATCCATCTTCTCTATTCTATTTCTTCTTTCTTACTATTGTTTCAGGCAGTCATTTTGCCTTTGAATAATATAATGAAATGTAATTGATGTCCCCACCTCTTGTCTCTCCCATGCTGAATTCCATGGTAACACCTATAAATCAATCTTCCCAAAGTACAGGATTAGCTATGTCAATTCTCCACCAAAAATTCTTAAAAGTTTGTCATTTTCTGCTGTATAAAGTATAATATTCTCATCCTGGCATATAAGTCCATCCAAATATGGGCCTACCATGCTTTCATTCTCCCGCAGTAATGGGAATCTCAGCCAAACTGATGTGGTTGGTATTCCTAGGACTAACTTTGTGATTTCCTAACTTTTTGCCTTCATCAATGCATTTTCTTTTATGAGATCTTTCCTACCCTATCATCTGCTTCAACTTGTTAACATACTACTTAATTTTCAAATGCTACCTTACACATGAAGCCTTCCTTCAATTTCTAGCCAGGCACAATTCCTTCTGTTTCTTTTATCTCCTCATAGCTGTGCTTGTATGTTTCTAGTGGTACCAACCTTGTTCCACTTTGCACTTTAGCTATTTGAGGATGTGTTTATTTTAATTCAATACATTTTTTAGTTACTCATAAGTGTAAGGCCTCTGAGTGAAGAACTGGCTTATTCATATTTGTCTTTGATGTAGCCCACCTCAGGGGCCTAGGGAGTAATAGTTGCTTTAATTACTATTGGTTTTGCTGAGTTGTGAAGACAGCAATAATATTTAGTACATGTACATTTAGACCTAAGTTTGCTCAGCAGTTGTTTAAGGCATCTTAGAAAACAATCCAAGATTTAAGTCCTAAGAGATACCGTTTTTCAGATTTTAGAAGTCAAGATGGTTCTTTGAAGTTTTCAATTTTTCTTTTAATGAAATGAAAATAAAGCTGATATAGTGGAGCCACGGTGTTAGGTCTGAGGCGGCTGCCGTAGGCAGGACGGAGCCTGCGGATCGCTTCACAGCCTCATGGGCTCTGCGGGATCCATCTCTCTGCGAGCACCCAGAGCTGTGGCAGTGCCATGAGCTCCTTCCCTCTGCAGCAAGATCAGCTGCATCTCCAAGGCAGAGATCTGCTACCAGGGCATCCTCTGCACCATCGACACCGAGAACCCCACGGTAGCCCTCGCCAAAGTTCCACATTCTGGTACAGAAGATACATCATCCAATACCACCTCTAGATGAAGTATTGGAGTACACTGTATTCCATAGGAGCGACATTAAAGATCTCACTGTTTGTGAGCCACCAAAACCACAGTGTTATTGTCTCAAGATGCAGCTATCCTTCAGTCCTCACTAGGCTCATCAACTTCTTCATTCCAGCGTGTGGATTCTCGTGGGCCTGTCGGCAGGATTCCCATATACCGTCAGTTCAGTCTAAGTTCCTTAGTTGGGCAGCAGTTTGGTTTGGTGCTGTTGGTGTTGCTGGAAGATCTTTGACATCCTTTGGAACAGAAACATCAAACCCTGGTACCTTACCCCAAAGTAGTGTGATTCGCTGTGCTTTGTACAGGATAAAAGATCTCTAAAAACATAGTTATCTCAAGGTCGCTCAAGCCCTCAGTTAGGCCCTTTGAGAAAAGCCCAGCTGTGGAACAAGCAGTGAAGACTATCTTGGCCCATTTACCTGCTCCAGCACCTGTTGGGAGAAGGAGCCCTGTATCAACCAGGCCTTTGCTAGCTACCAGCTAAAAAGCAACCGAGAATCAAGAGCACAGGTGAGCTGAAGTACACAATATTTCAAGACCAGAAAATGAACAACTCAGAAATGATAGCAAGAGACAAGAATCTCCAGGTGCTCCTTCAGCTCCAAGGAGAGGGTGTGGGGTTTAGCAGGGTAGCAGGGGAAGATTTGGTAATCTGCAAGATGGGCCAATGAAATTTGAGAAAGACTTTGACTTTGAAAGTACAAATGCACAATTCAACAAGGAAGAGACTGACAGAGAGTTTCATAATAAAAGAAGATAAATTTGGCCAGGTGAGGTAGCTCACACCTGTAATCCCAGCACTTTGGGAGGCTGAGGTAGGTGGATCACTTGAGGTTGGGAGTTCAAGACCAGCCTGACCAGCATAGAGAAACCTTATCTCTACTAAAAATACAAAATTAGCTGGGCGTGGTGGCTCATGCCTGTAATCCCAGCTACTCGGGAGGCTGAGGCAGGAGAATCGCTTGAACCTGGGAGGCAGCGGTTGGGGTGAGCCGAGATCGTGCCATTGCACTCCAGGCTGGGTAACAAGAGCAAAACTGTCAAAAAAAAAAAATATATATATATATATATATACACACACATACTTGAGAAAAGAAGCCTGTAAATGGTGAAGATAAAGGTGACTCAGGAGTTGATAACCAAAACAGTGAAGGAAATGCTGATGAAGAAAATCTACTTGGACCTAAATGCTAGTAGGACAAAACTAAATCCTTTGATCATGTTTCTTATGGAGACTTTTGAGAATGGAGACTAACCTGGGCTGAAGAAAGAAAATTAAATGCTAAAGCACCTGGAATCCTAATTTGTCCAAACTGGGACCATGGGCGATGCAGAGGCAGAGGAATCCTTGGTTTCTGTGGTGGCAGAGGGCATGGTGGTGGCAGACGTGGTACGTTCACCATCCCGCAAGGATTTTGCAGTGGATTTAGAGGAGGTCATGGGGGTAAGGGAGTTTTCGGATTTCAAATATAGGAAAGACAACAAAGTTGCTGCATAGTCTACAAACAAGTCTTCGAAAATAGGTGAATTTTCAGCTCTTCATGTTTCTGAAAATTGATTTCAGTCTTTGCGAAGAGTGGAGAAGTGAATTTGCCGTACATTTGTCATCAGCACTGGGTTTTTGTTTTTTTTCTGCTTAATTTCAAAGATAAATGCAGTTACTTTTTAAGGGGGAGAAAGGCTAATCTTAAGTAATGAACATAAAATACATTCAGAATAGCAGAAGGTTAAGTCATTTCTTATGTACAGTTAAACTAAAGCAGTACTTCAGTGGGACTTTTTCATCACTGAAATTATATATTTTTTAATCACTAACTCATATTTGGCAATTGCAAGTTGCCTGCAGATAGGGCTGTGAGACTGTGTTTGGGGCCACAGAAGGTTGTGTGTGTGTATGTGTGCATCTTTCTCCTTTCTTTTGGGGAATCCTACAATATGAGGTGGCTTATTTCATCAATTAGGGTGCTGGATGGGAGAGAATTTTTAGTCAACTAGGTACACACAGTAAATACTGTTTCTGAGGCAAAGGTAACTTTTTTATATAGTTGTAAAATTCCATTGCCAAAGAAACAGTAGGAACTTTGTATAGCCACATAAAAAGCAACCAAAGTTTTAAAGAATAATTATTTTAAAGTCGGCAAAGGAAAACAGAAACAGCAACAACAGAAATGCTGATTTTATTATCTACGCTCAGGGCAATGTCTGCCTTGGTATTCAGAATGTTGTGAAAATACAAAAGGATTTTTTATGTCTTCCTATTTTTTTTTGCATCAGATCACTTTGCATCATCTTCTCATCTATAAATTGGGAAATAATATTATCTACTTCATATGGTGGTTGTGAGATTTTCTTGAATTAATGTATGTGAAGCTATGAGCACAATGCCTAGCATAAGATCATTAACAGTCATCAGCAAGGAAGAAACCCGAGAGCGATTGGGATGGATGTGTCTGTAGCCATGCGCAGGTTTTCCTTGAACCCTTACTTTCATCTAAGTCCTTGGATCATGTATATGTGAGCAATAGTAGCCAAAGTGAACTGTGGATATCTCCCTCTTTTAGCTAACTTCAATGACCGCTTCTGAGTGAACATTTGAGGTTGTGTTTAGTGAGGGATTCAAGGCTTTTATGATTCATGGTGGGGTGAATTGGATTCTACATCAATTGCTTAATTAAAATTATGAAAAATAAATAAATTTCACATGAAAAAAGGACTATAACTGATTTGTTCATTCCTGTACCTCAGCCCATGGCACACTGCCTGGTGTACTGCAGGCACTCAAAAAATTTTGTTGAATGAAGAAGACAGTTAATGGAATGACTAAGACATGATTTGTTTTTCTTACCTTTAGAAGATATCCTAGAGATGAACTCCCTTTTTTGAGAGCAATTAGCCTATAGTTGATTTTATTACAAAGATAAATGATCCCTTATTTTATATTAATTGATTTCTTTGCAACAGAATCAGTTTAAGTAATTGGGAATAAATTCTCGTTAATATATGACATTGTTAGAAACATTCCAACTCATTTGCATGAAAATCATCTAATAGGATTAAATGACATTTCAGAGGTGCTTACTGTGTGCCAGACACAGTTCTAAATGTCTCAAAAAATAAAATATGCATTTCATAAGTGCAATGTGGAATCCTTGACTGAATCTTGAAATGGAAAAGGAGTATTAGTGGAAAAATAGACAAAATTTGAATAAAATCTGGAGTTTGGTTAATTGCAATGTACCACTGTTGGTTTCTTAGTTTTGACAAATGTGTCAAAACTAAGGTCAAGTCATTTCTTATGTATATTGAGATGTACACATCTGAAAGTTCTCATATTCCTCTAACCCTGTTTTCCCTGTCATTACTCCATTACATTATCATTTGTAAGAGAGTACAAATATGATCAAAACTAAATGCTTCTTTGATCATATATCTTGTGATGACTATAGAGAATGGAGACCAACCTGGGCTGAAGAAAGAAGATTAAATGCCAAGATCACGCCACTGCACTCCAGCCTGGCAACAGAGCGAGACTCCATCCCCCACCCCCCATGCCAAAAAGTATTCATTTATTTAATCCTTAAAACAAGCCTATGATACAAGTAACATTGTTGGCTCCTTTTACAAGTAAAAATTCAAAGTATAGGGTTAAGTTATTCCTCCAGGGTCAGCAGCTGCCATCCGTTCCAAGATACCGGCATCTTATTGTAGGTTGCAGTCGTCCCAACATTTTGTCACCAGGGACTGGTTTCATGGGAGAGAGTTTTTCCACGGATGTGGGGGACGGGGGTCACAGGGATGGTTTTGGGATGAAACTGTTCTACCTCAGATCATCAGGCATTAGTTAGAGCCTCATAAAGAATGTGTAACCTAGATCCCTCCCATGTGAAGTTCACAATAGGGTTTGCACTCTTATGAGAATCTAACATTGCCACTGATTTGACAGGAGGCAGAGTTTAGGTGGTAATGTTCACTCACCTGGCACTCACCTACTGCTGTGTGGCCCAGTGCCTAACAGGCCACAGACAGGTGTCATTCTGCAGGCTGGGAATTGGGACCCCTGCTAGGTTGTACACTTTTAAAATAATATGCATTCCTTTATCTCCTGACTCAAGTGATCAAGAAGTCATTCATAAAGCAGATGTAATCACAGCTCAGTAAATCATTCTGTCTTCTGAGACTCTAGTCATATAGCCAATGATTGACCATTTTTGTTGCAATGCTATTCCCTATGAAACCTAGGCTAGATATTGCTGATTCTTGATTTCAGGATGTCACACAATCAACCAGTACCATGGCTACAAATTCTAAGTTGAGTCCATTTTAATTGATTCTCATGATCATGTATTAAATTCCTTAATCCAAGACTGAAATGTTGAATTCTGTAGCCATTTGGGGGTTGTGAAGGCCACTGTCCTACCTCCCTGCACTGGTACATGACCCACTACCCTCTGTGTGGGTCATACTGTGCAAATATCATGCATTCATGCTTTCCCCATTAAGCTGTCCATAAAAACTACACAGTTTCTGAAGAAAAAATGAAAGGTGCAGAGAAGAAAAACACTAAAGCAAAAACTCTCCAAAAAAAAGTAAATCAAAAAATTTCTCGTAAACTTTAAAGACTAGAACCAGAACTTTAAGCTTAGAGGTAGCTAATATGTTCCAAATAATCTTATTGTACAGCAGTCAAAAAACCTCTTTATTCTTTAATGGGTATTTCTAGTTGCTTTCTTATACCCTTAAAAATTTTATGTCTTGCCTGCACAGCTGCAACTATGACCACAGGCCACTTCTTTTTCTCATTATATTGCCCACCTATTTGTAACAATATCCTTTATTGTTTCCTTAACCACAAACAGCACTGGAGGAGAAAGAAACTATTGCTCTCTTATTTATTTCAATATGACAGATGAAAATGCGTGGGGGAAGTGCATGAACATGAAGAGAAAGGTTTTTTTTTCTTCACTCTTTGATGCTATTATTTCAAAGCACATTTGCACTTTTTTCTTGGTTTTGTTTTAATTTGACCAGTGAACATTTACAAGATTTGCAATGTATTGGGAAAAATGAAATTATTAATGTTTTTTAAAAATCTATGTGCAAGTTCAAATTTTATCTAAGAAGACTGTATTACTTCTCCACAGATTTAGATTACTGATTAAAACCTTTAATGCATTTCTGCTGGACTCATTTTTCTTCTGAAAATACTTCTTGCTTTCACCTAAAATATGGTGAAAATACATACTTATTATATGTTTTAGGAAATTCATTTATCCCTAAGAAATATATTTCTTGTTACGCCCTTGATTTATTTATTTTTTTTAACAAATTGCTTAATAACTTTTGAACTTAGATATTTATGGATATATATTTCCTTTGATTAAATGTACCTAAGAAGATTTAATTTTAAAAAACTGGAATAAAATTATTTAGGGGCTCACTAAAATCAACCAAAATTGAGTGTAAAATTTAAAAAATCTTCAGGCAGTCGCAGAAACAACGTATCTTAATCTTGGTGTGAAATTTTCCGGTGCTGCTGCCAATCCTGTTACCATGGCCCCAGAGTCCTTTAGTTCTGTTCTCTCTTTACCTGTCCCATTACTTTCCCTTCCTCATCTCCCTTTTCTACTTCTAAATGCATACACTAGCTAAAGTGGCGAACAGGGAAAAGATAGTGCATTTCTGCTTGCTTTCTCTCTGCATTTTCTATATTCTGACCACAAAGTGGCTAGAGATGCCTCATATAATCAAAAAGTTTTAAATTTGTGTTTGTTTTTTGTCCAGGATAATTCTATTAGTTTGCCCTTTTTTTTTTTATGCTGTTGGCTATAAACTCACACAAATTGTAAATGTCCTGCATAAACGCACTGTGTATTTTTTTCTCTCTTAGCACTTAGTATCATATTTTGCTACAGTCTGTCATTAAGATACCATTTAACATACACATATACATTTTCCAGCAATTATCATTGTAACCTATGCTTGACTGAAAAAATACTGAAAATAATAGTCTACTTTTCTACAAGCTCATTTAACTTACATTGTTTTATTTAAGGTATATACCTTTAACACCCCACTTGACATGTCTAAGCCCAACCCACTTTTTACTGTCAGCCATGAGTTCTGCATTTTCCATTAAATGTCACTGGTCCATTCCAGCTCTTGTTACCTCTTCCTTTTCTCCTTCCTTTTGTTTTCTCATTCTTGTGACTTATACTTTAATGTCAATCTTTTGGCAGACAATCGTACTGTCAATATATGACTAACTTGTGTAATATAGATATTAAAATCTATATATACTTTATTTACCTTATAAAAATTTGTATATGCTCAAACTAGATCTTGAGTTTCATCAAAGTGGTGACCATGTCTTACATTTGTTGTTCTCTTTTCCCTAACAGTGAAAGGTGTCAGTATATTATGGTTGATAACTACAAACCCTCTGTGGACAGGAACAAATTAAGAAAAGATATTCTACTTGATTACCTAAATGGTAACTTAGAGTTGTTTAAATGTCTTGAACAGAAACATAAACAATCTTGAATCAAATTTTAAAATTATTTTCTAATGATTGATGGAAACCACAAGCTATAGATAGAAAATGGCTCTGGACCTCTCAGTACTGACCAACAGGAAAACAGGTACCAGAAAGAATGAAGACTTTTACATCAGGTGTTCTTAGAAGGGATTCATGGTTATATGAGTAGAATTATGATATCAGAGTGGTGTGTTCGTCAAAGGCTGATAAGGAGCCTTAACTTGACAAGATAAACAAGAGTGAATCAACTAAATTACATTTGTGATTTTGGCATATTCTCTGACGATGAAAAATAATCACTGTCTTGGGGTTAAAGTAATGGCTCAGCTTTCAGAAACTGAGGTGGGAATGTCCAGATTTGGGAAGAATAATATTTCACATTCCATAGGCTATCCTCATTTAAGTGCAAATAGCTAGAGTAAATGATTGTGGGCATCTGAGTTGTGATGAGAAAGAGAAAGGGTATAATACACATAGCTTCAGAGACATTATCATCATCACAAAAGGCCTCTGGACTTGGCATTTATGCCTTTATGTGTACTAGCAGCTGTGGAAATATAGTTCAGGAAGAATAATTTCAAATTTAGATTAGAATATGCAAGCAGTAAATAAGCAGATATTATGTTATGTAGCATAAGAGAGTGTTACATTTGCCACTCTGCCATTGAAGGTTAATAACTTGAGCATGAATGACCCCACAGAGAAAAGTTAATACATTTTCCAAGCATTTCATTCTGATTGTTGCAATGATCTATCAAAGGCAAAGTAAATAGTTCTGCCACTATACTTGCCTTACAATGCCCACACATACAATATTGTGTTATTCTTTATGCCAGATAATGTTCAAAACTTGGTTATGTATCAAGAGAACTTCAACAATCACTTGGACTGTACATTTTCAGAATTACTTTAGTATCTCACTGTCTTTGTTAAAAGAAAAAAAGGGGAAAAGAAAAATGCTGCTCCATGTACATACATAAACTGATTGCCATTATCACAAAGGCAAGAGAATGAAAATAGAACAAATCATACATCTGCATTCCTTACTGTTTATTCTGTTATCAAATTAGCTGAAATGAGATACCTATGTAGCTCATGGACATTTCCTAGGCAACCATCATTTTTTATTTGAAATTTTACCAAGGTCTTAGAATTCTTAAGATAAACTGCAAAGAGTCAAATGCAAGCATAGGAGGAAAAAAAAAAGAGAGAGAGAGAGAAAAAACAACTCTTGGTATTTTTAAGACCTAAACCCTGAGATTGCATAATGTTCTGAGGCAAAGAACTCCAAATACCCATTCCACACATAGTTGGAAATGATGTGTGTGTGTTTGTGTGTTGGAGATGGGTAGGTAAGAGGGGTAGAACAAATTGCTTACTTTAGTTACACGTTTCCTCAATTAAAGAACAGTTGTTATATTTCATCTTTATAACTGTTCCAGTTTTTCAAAAGCATAAAGAATACGAAATTCTATTCTTTCTAATTTTGCTTGATACAGATTTTCTATTGAGCTTTTCACCTTTATGGTAGGTATCATGTAACTGGGACAATCCTCTGCATAAAGACAGTACAAGACATATTTTATTTCTATACATCTTGATATTCTGCATCTCCTTTCAATTGCTTTTTCATGGCAGGAATTTTTCTTCCTTATCTTTATATCCTTATATCCTACCAATGTATACCTATAAATTATTATATATCCATTGGGCAAGAATGATAATTACACTTCTGTTTGCTCTGTCTGCAAATATCTTCTCTCAGGTAGAATATTCCAAAACTATAAATGTAGTTTCCATAAAAATAATATATATAATTATGTTATCTCACAAGCTTATGATAACCAATGGTTTAGTTAAAAACTCAGCCCCATTATCACAATTATTTCTTCTATCTCTCCAGGTACTTGGTTCAGCAGTCACACCTAAAGATCTTGTATAATTTGAAATTATTAACAGTCAACTGGGTTTAAAGGTACATGACAAAGTATCATAATATCATCATTCAGAAAATTAGTAAGAGGCCAGGAGAGGTGGCTCACACCTGTAATCCTACCACTTTGGGAGGCTGAGACAGGCAGATTACTTGAGCCTAGAAGTTCAAGTCCAGCCTGCTCAGCATGGCAAAATTGTATATTTACAAAAAATACAAAAATTAGCTGGGCGTAGTGATATGTCTGTAGTCCCAACTACTAGGGAGGCTGTGGTTGGAGGATCACTTAAGTCCCAGAGGTGGAGGTCACAGTGAGCTGAGATCATACTACAGTAATACTCAGTGACACATACTCAGCCTAGGCTATAGAGTGAGACTGTCACAAAAAAGAAAAAAGAAAAGAAGATTAGGTAAGAAGAGATTAATCTTTTGTGTAATTTTATGTAATTCTCCTTATGCAAGTCTCTATCTAGTATGAGAATGGAAGAATTTCCTCAAATGAGTTCTTCGTTTTACTAAACTTACTAATTAAGGTGTGTTCGTTAATGGGAAAGGGATAAAGAATTGCTAAATATGAAAACTTGGAAGACTTTACAAATTTACAACCTATTTTGAGTTTTTCACCGAAGAGAAAACCAAGAAAGCCAGCACCATATATTGAAGACCATGAAGTATAAGTTGTTTCTGACTTGAGGACAATGATTAGAGGTTAGGTGTGAGGCACAGAGAGTGTAGATCATGCTGATCGGAAGGTCTACATGTCTAAGGAAAAAGGTAAGTGCAACAAACATTGTGATGAAAACAAGATAATCTCCTTGAAAATCTACAATATTTGTCAAATGAGGATGCCCATGAAAGACTATAACATAACTTCTGACTCTAGGCTAGGATAACTTACATTTGAATGAGTTAATCAGAATTGGTGTGTGACTATTTTAAGAGCTAGAAGCTGAAGGGAAACAGAAAGGACACTGTGCCGAAACTGAAACTTAGGGAGAAAGTCTAGGGTTGTTCACACAATCTTCACATATGCCTGTTTCATCTTATTCAGTTGTTAGTTGAAGTTGGATAAAAGATCTAAACTTACCAAATGAGGAGCTGCAGAAAGGAGAGAGACCCCTTCCTCTGTTTAGTTGATGGGCATGTGTTTAACAGACGTGCTCTAAGTAGCTAACATTTCTGTCATCTGCAGAGGCCTTAGGGAAGGGTTGTGACTGAGAGAGAACTTTTGACTATTAACTATGACTCACAAAAAATACAAGGTTCTCAGTTTTGTTCTATCCACATGTAAGTTAGTTCATACCTCAGATAATGTAACCTTACTTCAGAGAAGGTGGCCTAGGCTTCAGACATATATAAATGGTATTTTTTTCTGACTGCAAAGTCTTTGCACCTGTGTTCCCTTAAAGCAAGTGAGAAAAATGCAAAGTCCAAAGGGAATTATTTTCTCTTTTGGCATCCTAGTCAATCCCACCTCACCAACCAAGGAAACTATAAATTATCACGATTCTGAAATTGGCAGCTCCCTGGAATGCTTGACATTCCATGTTAGTAAGCAGAAAAAAAGAGGAAGAAAAGAAGTCTTTCCTGCTGGAAATGTGGTAGAAATGTTAGAATTCTTTCCAGAAGAAGAAATCCAAATCTACAAGGGCACATTGTTTTCATGTTTTCCTAGGCTATATTTTCAGCCTTGAAAACTTTCATTCAGAACCTCCCTCCAGAATATGACATACACCAAGAAGACTGAAACTAGCACCTGTGAGAAGCAAATCCATGACCCTTAAAATATTCAGTCCCTGGGTGGGACAAAGCACACCCTTGTTTCACTGAGGTTGTGCCAGGAAAAGACTACAGTTCAGCGGGCATTGCAGCCATGGCCAGAAACCAGTTTACCAGGCAACTTATTTAATAAAATTCACAGCAGCTCTTGGACTCATAAACACAGCTACACTGAACTAAACTTGAAAGATGTGGGTCTTTGAGATGGGTACACCTCCTGTATACAGTATGCTGCTGATCTATACGAGTAACATAAGTGAGTGAAAGGAGGCCAGTTATAAGAAAGTCAGTCAATATTGCCATTCTCCATTTCTGGTAGTGCTGTAGATATATTGTATGCGGGAGGCAACTGATGCAGCCTCACTGTCTAGACCACCCTCGGGAATATCAGGGACTGAGACAAACAGGAGAGAGCCTGTCCCATCAGAAGGTGGGGCAGTTACTCAACAATATCAGTATTACCCTACAGAATCTAGTCCTGGTAATGAAGGAGCCTCCACATTCTCAAAATGAGCTGCCAATGTGAAATCTCTTAATTTTTAAGTGTTACAGTGTGCCAATGCAGCCTATAAATACTGAAGTGTAGAAATTGTAGGTTTCATCTTTTAATCCAGAGTAGTACCTTTGTATAGTAGATTAACAGGTCCCTCTCATCTATAATAATTTAGTAAATTAAAGTGAACAAGGGCCTATGTGTTTTACAGACATGTATGTGATATATACAGATGAGGCCATATGGTAATATTTTGCTTGTAGTTTCACTGTCAATGAAGAAGGCTTTTAGATTAAAGGTAAAGTAGATGTTGAAAAAGGGAAATTAAAACACAATATGGGTGAGAAATTTATAGAGATGATGGCCTTGAAGTGTTTCAAGTTCTCCCTCCTTGATATATCATATCCCAGAAAATGGAGAAAACATAAAACATATTATCAAACTGC
This sequence comes from Cheracebus regulus, assembly GCA_963574635.1. Classification (NCBI taxonomy): domain Eukaryota; kingdom Metazoa; phylum Chordata; class Mammalia; order Primates; family Pitheciidae; genus Cheracebus; species Cheracebus regulus. The sequence continues at coordinate 25,347 of CAUYQU010044969.1, forward strand.
TTAATCCATATTTGAATGGATAAACAAATATATATCTAGGATGTGGGACATAATCAGACAAATTACAACAGTGGTTACTAAATAGTTCCAAGGACATGTGCCAGCCCTTGAAGAAGTTTTCACCGGTCTGTGGAGAAATGAAAAAAATACATAGATAATCACAGTGTTTGGAGTGTATAAACTTATTTGTGTTGGGCAAATCCCACTACCTGTGGGACTTTTAGCCAGTCTTTTCCCTCTTCTGTATCCTCACTTGCAAAATGGGAGTTTAGAATTCAGTGACTTTATTTTTGTTTTCTATTGCTGTTATAACACATTACCACAAACTTAGTGGCTTAAAACAACATAAATATATTATCTTACGGTCTAAAAGTCAGAAGTCCAACATGAGTCTCAGTTGGCTAAAATCGCGGTGTCAGCAGGGCCACATTCTTTCTGGAGGCTCTGACCAGAAATTGCTTTTCATGTCTTTTCCAGCTTCTAAAACCTACTTCATTCTTTGTATTATGGCTTCCCTCTATCTTCAAAGCCAGTAATAATCAAGTCTTTCCTTTTCTTTTTTAAAGTATATTTTGTTTTTAAATTGACAAGTAAAAATTGTATATATTTATAGTATACCACATGATGTTCTGAAATATGTATATATTGTGGAATGCCTAATCACATGTATTACCTCACATGTCATTTTCTTTTGTGGTGGGAACACTTGAAATCTACTCACTTAGCAATTTTCAAGTATACAATATTGTTATTAAATATAATCATCATGATATACAGTAGAGATCTTGAATTCCTACTGTTTAACTGAAATTTTGCAACCTTTGTCAAGTCTATTTCATGTTATTTCACTTTGAAACTCTTCTGTCTCCTTTTCCTCCTTTTAAGGACCATTTTGATTACAATGGGGACATCTAGATAATCCAGATAGCTCATTATTTTAAGGCCAGCTAATTAGCACATTAAATCCACCTGAAGATTTAGTTCCTCTTTGCTATGTAACATATTTATAGCTTCTGGGGATTGAGATATGGACATTTCTTGGGGGCTATTTGCGTGTCTACCACATCATTTCAAGTAATTTTTAGTTTTTCTGTCCTGTGAATCTATGAGATAATGTCTTAAGCCTGACTTGTTATGAAGGAATGAGACAGGTTCCAGTGAGGCAAGTGGGCCCGAAGTTTGCCATAATTTATGGCATCCTGTTAGCATCCCCCCAAAACTCTACCCGACTCTGAACTACTGAATGTATATGACACTGATTGTTCTTTGCAACCAGGTCTTAGCTAGAAATCATCACCTCAATAGTTTGATTCCTGGCCAGGCATGATGGCTCATGCCTGTGATCCCAGCACTTTAGAAGGTCAAGGCAGGAGGATTGCTTGCATCCAGCAGTTCAAGACAAGCCTAGCCAACATATCAAGATCCTGTCTCTACAAAAAATAAAAAAAAAATAGCTAGGCATTTTGGTTTGTGCCTGTAGTCCCAACTACTCAGGACACTGGAGTGGAGATAGCTTGAGCCTAGGAGATTGAGGCTGTGGTGAGCTGTGATCATGCCACTGCACTCAGCTTGGGCAATAAAATGAAGCCCCACTCCCCCAATAGTTTGATTTCAAGTATTGAAATAGCAGCAAATTTTCGAGATAATCAGATGCCATAAGGTTATCAGTTATTGGAATGAAATTGCAGAGCATCGGCAAAACTCATTCAGGATGCTCAAGCAGTTTCACACACAGTGGTTCCTGTTATTTGACAGTCTGTGTTTAGCCTTATCAAGTCTAGATGAGACCCTTCCTTAAGGATAAAATGGATGTTATATTGCTCCCTTGCCTTTAATATCACTGTGCTGAACATAAGAGTAACGTTAGAAAGAGTGAAGTCTGCCCAGTCCGTCTTCCCTCTGACTTTCAGTGACCAAAAGCATACTTTAGAGGCATTCTATGTGTTGTTCTAAAACAAAGCATAACTCTACTCAAACAGCCAGAGAAAACTCTGGTTTATGACCTGTAATAAATCATTTTTTTCCAAACAGGCTCACCAATGTTCTTTTAAAACATTTTTACTAGAATATTTATTTTCTCAACTTTCAACATTGAAAGTATTTTGTAAGCTCAGTCTGAAATGGAGGAGTGAGTGGCAAGGCATACTCTCTCCCCAACAAATAAGAATTTAACTGGGGAAAATTATAAAAACAATCACATAAAGTATTTGGATATTGTCCTATGGGCATAGAGAAAATGGAGAAATATCCATTCAAAAAAATCTACTAAATCTTGGTAAGGGCCATACAGTCTGTGACGTTTGAGCCACAACATACTCCCTTCCTCTTCTCACCCCCTCCATCTTATGAAGACCGCCCCCAGGAGCCCTAATTCTGGGACCTGTGAGGATAGAGAGCCCCCACCATCTTTTGGCCTTGTGAGGAGTAGGCTGCCAGCTTTTCTCATCTTCCTTAGCCCTATGATATAGAAACTTTATTCTAGGCAAATGTGGCTGACGGGACCAGGCCTCCATTCCCCTTCTCAAGCCTCATTCATAGGACAGAAGCTGTACTCACGCACGCCAGGCCAATCACACAACAATGCTCCAATAGCTCTTGCTCCAGCTCACTTCTAAGGTAGAGAATTCACCAGGGAGTGGCAAGTCAAGACGACTAGGGACCATTATATCATGCCCTCAGTGAATGCATCACACTCACTTGCACACCAGAAATGTCACTCTGTAGCGGCAGGCCACTGTCTCTGCCTCCAGCTTTTATGCAGTAGCACAGAGATTCTATTCAGAGGGAGAGATAGGTCTTAAGGACAAAGAGCTCTATAGCTCTACCTGAGGAAAATGACTTTATGTGGAACAACGTATGAAAAATTTCATGTTTTAAAAGATGTTGTCTAAATTCACGGAGATTTTGCTGTAAAGTAATTAAAAGGGTTCTCATAGCTCCATGATTCAATTAGAAAATGGAAAATGAAAGAGAAATCAGAAGTTTAACAGAGAAAACCAGAAAAAGAGATATCCAAGAAGAGCTCTTCTGGGATTACAGCAAACCCTGCAGTAAAAAGTGCTATGTGAAAACTCTGGACATCACACATTTAAAAGCAATAGAGCAGGGAGTGAAGCAGACTTGGAAATGTTTCTCAAGCAGCATACAGATCAATAAACAAAGAGCAGAGCCTCATTGGCAGCAGGGCTTAAGCACAACCTGATCAACTACTGATTGAATTATAAGATACACTTACCTAGCGGTAACTCCTAAAAAGCCAGTTTTAACAATAAAATAACACTCATTCTTTGCAATGTAGACTATTTGCATGCTCCAAATTGTGCCTTCTCAGGAATTATCAGAGGGATAAAATCAAAGCTACTAATCCCTGGTTGAACATGGGACAGAGACATAAACTTAAACCATGATAGTGGCCTCCAAGCCACAATTATGCAATGGCAAAGTGTAAAAATCTAAGTGGCCAAAGGAACCTAAGCACAGTTTTTAATAGTAAATGGCTTACACTGTCCCAGAGGCAACCTCTAGGCAGCCAGGCTAGAAGACAGACTTAGAAAGAATATCTGATAGGGACATCAGACGCTGTATACCTGGAGGGAATATAGATGTTCACAGGACCAGTTCAGCCAACTAATTAAACAAATAAATAAAGCACTAAGCAAATGTCAGAAAAATCAACCTATGGTGGTGGTACTGTATGTGTGGTGGGTATCAGTATCCAGAAGCTGTTACAATATATCACTTAAACTTTTCAGCCAAAAATCATTAAACATGCAAAAAAAACCCCACAAAAAACAAACAAACAAACAAAAAAGGTAACCCATATACCAGAAGAAAGTAGGCAGCCTTTTGAAGTGGTCAAGATATGGGACTTAACAGGCAAAGACTTGAAAATAGTCATTATAAACATATGCAAAGAACAAGAGGAGATCATGCATAAGTAATTAAAGAAAGTTGTAATGACAATGTTACAAAATAGAAGTAAAAAGATAAAAATTGTGTATTTTAAAAAGCCCAGATGGAAATTCCGGACATAAAAAATAAAACAACCAAATAAACAATAGATAAGAGGTACTCAACAATAGATTTGAGCTGGCAGAAGAAAGAAATACAAGAAATATTTAATATCTAATTCTAGTATTAGATATTATGCAATTTGAAAGAACAAAGAGAAAAAAGAAAGAAGAAAAATGAACAGTTAGGCAAAGAAATATTTGATACCATAAAGCATATCAACAAAGGCATAATACAAGTACCAGATGAAGAAAAGAGATAGAAAGACAGAAAATTTTTAAAGAAATAATGGCTGAGAAGTTAAATTTGATGAAAAATATTAATCTACATATTCAAGAACTTCACATAGAATAAATGCAAAGATATTCAAATATATGAACAATAGTATGCCAATAAATTAGATACTTAAATGAAACAAATTCCTAGAAAAACACAAACTACTAAAACTGACTCAAGAAAAAATAGAAAATCTCAATAGATACATAGCAAAATGTTAAATTAATACTGTAAAAACTTCACCAAAAGAAAAACCTTAGCCCAGATGGCTTCACTAGTGACAACTGCCAAATATATATAGAATGAATGCCAATCCTTCACAAACTCTTTGAAACAAGAAAAGAAAAGGGAACACTTCCAGATTCATTTAAGGAGTTACTCACTACTCCGACACTACAAGCAGGCAGACATCAAAATAAAATTATAGACCAATATGGTTTATGAATATAGATCAAAAATCATTAACAAAATTCTAGGAAGCTGAACCTAGCAGTAGAAAAAAGAGATTGTACAACATGGCCAAATAGGATTTATCCCATGAATACAAGGTTGAATTAGCATATGGAAATCAATCAATCTGATATGTTATATTAATAGAATAAAGGGCAAAACCACATGATAATCTCAATAGATGCAGAAAAAAAATTTCGATAAATTCAACCCACTTTCATGATAAAACACACTCGACAAACTAAAATTACAAGAAAACTTTCCTAACCTGATAAAGAACATCTGAAAAAGAAAAAAAAACTCACAGCTAACATCATAATTAAGGGTAAAAAGATCAAATACTTTCCCTTTAAGTTAAGAAACAAAACAAAAATATCTTCTCTCATCATTTTCAGTCAGCATTGTACCAATTAAGACAATTGGGCAAAGAAAAGAAATAAAATGTTTCCATATTGGAAAGGAAGGAGTAAAACTATCTGCATTCATAGAAGACATGATCTTGTCTACAGAAAATCTTAAGAAATTCACTTAAAAACTGTTAGAGCTAATAAGTGAGTTCATCAAGGTTGCAGGATACAAGATAAATATACAAAAACCAGTTGTATTTCTATCCACTAGCAATGACAATCTGCAAATGAAATTAAGAATACGATTTCACTAACATTAGCATCAAAAACATACAATTCCTCTGAATAAATTTAACAAATGAGTTCGAGATGTGTACACTGAAAATTGTACAAAATTGCTGAAGAAATAATGAAATGCAATTTCTATCAAAAGCCCCACTGACTTTTTTTGCAGAAATTGACAAGATAAAGTTAACATTGAAATGTAAAGGACCCAGAATAGCCACACACACACACACACACACAAATTCTTGAAAAAGAACGAGGTTGGAGAACTCACACTTCTTGATTTCAAAACTTATTATTGTACACAGCTGCAGTAATCAAGGCAATATCTACTAGCATGCAAATATACTTATAGGTCAATGGAATATAACTGAGAGTCCAGAAACAAACTCTTACATTTATAATCAATTCATTTTTGACAAGGATGTCAAGACAATTCATGAGGGGAAAAACAGTCTTGTTAACAAATGATGCTGGAAACAACTGAATATTCACATGTCAAAGAATGAAGTTGGACTCTTCCCTTAACACACCAGAAAATTCAAAATCAATCACAGACCAAAATATAAAGATAAAACTACACAATTCTTAGAAGAAAATTTAGTAGTACATTTTAATTTACTTGAGTTAGGCAATGGTTTCTTAGATATGAAATGAAGGTACAAGTGACAAAAAAACTAATAGATAAATTGGATTACATCAAGATTAAGAACTTGCATGCTGCAAATGATACCATCAAGAAAATTACAGTGGTGGAGGTGATGCTCAGTGTTACAGAGGACTTTGGCTGGAAGTCCTCTTTGTTTTCCCAGGCTCCTGGTGCCCAGGGACAGCCACAGATCTCCTGCACCTAACCAGCGGCCATCATGGAAATAATTAGTTTTACATTTTCCTGGAAGAAGGAATTGCAGGCAGAGAGGTGGACTGCAATGCATTTTAAACCTTGTTTAAAGAGCTAAGCCACTGAATTGCTTCTCTCAAAGGAAGAAGTGGAATTATGCAGGATACTGACACAGATAACTTTTCAACCCTAAATTATTGTAATGCTTCTTTCAGTACTTAATGCAAGATTTAATGTGTATCTATCTGTTTTACTTCATTATTTAGCTGTAGGTTGGAGTGAAATGAGCTATCTTGTCATGCAGAACTGGCTTTCGAGGGGCAGAAGAGTATATCCAATAATTAAAATTTATACCTTAACATTTTAGATCTGGTTTTTGATATGCTCTCTCAATAAATTAAAGAGGTCTTTAAAAATGTAAACCCAGAGCAATTTAAAATTTTTACTTAAACTTTATGTGCAACTCCTTGAATGAGAAGATTGAAGTTATTTATAGTTAATTGCACTATTCAGATTTTTGAATATATGAGGAAACCAAAAAAATTCTATCTACAGTTTGCTGTTAAAAAAAGATGAAAAGACAACACACGGAATGGGAAACGATTATCGGTAAACCATATATCTGGTAAGAGGCTTGTATCCAGAATACACAAAGAACTTACATAATAATAAAAAGACAAGCCAATTAACAATTGAGAAAAAATGTGAACTGACATTACCTCCCCAAAACATATATAGATGAAAAGATGTTCAACATCATTACTCATTAGGAAAACACAGATCTTTTCATCAGGGGATACAAATTAGAAAAATCTTGAGAGATCTTGTGATAGAATATTGTTTTTTATGAATAATTTTTTTAGTTGGGAAGCCTAGGCAGGCAGGTCAGTTGAGTCAGGAGTTCGAGACCAGCCTGGCCAACATGGTGAAACCCTATCTTTACTAAAAATACAAAAATTAGCCAGGCATGGTGGCATAGATCTGTAATCCCAACTACTTAGGAGGCTGAGGCATGAATGTTGCTTAAGCCTGTGAGGTGGAGGTTGTAGTGAGTCTGGATCACACCACTGCCTCTTGCCTGAGAGAGAAAATCAAGACACTGTCTCTGGAGAGGGGTTGGGGAGTGTGCTGTAGACTATTCTTTTAGGAATATTCTTTTGAGAATGGTGAGTTTTAAACAAGTGTGTCCTTACTTTAATTGCTCCTTTCATGTTAGCATTTAATTACAAAAGCTCATTATGCCTTTTAATTACGAAGATAAAAATCTCTATTTTTCACTCTATACATATATACACATACATATATGTATATCTACCTATATATTGATATAAATGTAAGATATAGGTATATAAAATTACCACTATAATCCCAATTTTATTCCCAATGTTTTATTAAATTTTCAGATTAAAGAGGATTTACCAGGCATAACTGGAATAAAATTTAATTGTGAAAGAACCAAAAATTTGATGATGGGAACCAGGAAAATACAGAGTATGAATGAGATTCCACATGAAATCATTATTTATAAAATGTGGTAAAAAAAAGGACATAAATTGAATATGATGTTAAATTTTAATTAATTGTATTTCAATAGGTTTTGGGAAAACAAGTGGTATTTGGTTACACGAACAAGTATAGTGGTGATTTCTGAGATTTCAGTGCACTAATTACCTGAGCAGTGTACACTGTACCCAATGTGCAGTCTTTTACCCCTTACCAACCCACATCCTTTCCCCTGAGTCCCCAAAGTCCAATGTATCATTTTGTGTCCTCATAGCTTAGCTCCCACATATGAGTTTGAACATATAATGTTTGGTTTTCCATTCCTGAGTTACTTCACTTAGAATAAGACATTTATGCAGCCAACAAACATGAAAAAAATCTCATCATCACTGGTCAGTAGAGAAATGCAAATCAAAACCACACTGAGATATCATCTCACGCCTGTTAGAATGGCGATCATTAAAAAATCAGGAGACAACAGATGCTGGAGAGGATGTGGAGAAATAGGAACACTCTTACACAGTTGATGGGAGTGTAAATTAGTTCAACCATTGTGGAAGACAGTGTGGCGATTTCTCAAGGATCTAGAAATAGAAATTCCATTTGACCCAGCAATCCCATCACTGGGTATATATCCAAAGAACTATAAATCATTCTACTATAAAGACACATGCACACGTATGTTCACTGCAGCCCTGTGTACAATAGCAAAGACCTGGAACCAACCCAAATGCCCATCAGTGATAGACTGGACAGGGAAAATGTGCTACATATACACCATGGAATACTATGCAGCCATAAAAAACGATGAGTTTGTGTCCTTTGTAGGGACTTGGGTGAATCTGGAAACCATCATTCTCAGCAAACTGACACAAGAACAGAAAGCCAAACACCGCATGTTCTCAATCATAGGTGGGTGTTGAACAAGAACATGTGGACTCAGGAAGAGGAGCATCACACACTGGGGACAGTTGTGTGGGGTAGGGG